>JAQQRF010000169.1:0-292314 GCA_030523145.1 Trissolcus brochymenae
ATATATATATATATATATATATATATATATATATATATATATATATATAAGTCGATATGTGCGCTCACTCTCTTCGGACTTGCCGACAATCAGGCCGTTCACATGATTTTTTTTTCGCACTCGCATTTGTCGTAATCAAAATCCACGTTTATCACTCAAGATTTATCGTTTATTCAATCAATAGCAATTTGTTAAAACATTTATTATTTAACAAATCTTCAAGAAATTGCAATATAATGTCCCATTCGTATATAATGGTAGAAGATAATAATTTAGATAAATGTATTATTATTGTTTCAATACGTTATTTTTATTGGTATTTTATTAACTCTCAGAATTATAAAAATGATTTGAGACTTTGTGTTGCAGAAATCATGACGTCACATGGTTACAAACACAAATATGTGACGTAACTTGAAGAAGAGAGACTGAGCCGAGGAGTTCCCAAGAGGACGAAGAAGCGCCCAAGGCTACTAACTGTTTAAAACACCTCGGATGTCTGGCCAAACACTATTTTTCATGCTTAAACGGAAGTTTATTTGTGTAATTCTCAGCAGCTTCAGCCGGGATCTATTCATGATTTACGCAGTGTCAATATCTTATTCTTAATAGCAATACCTCGGAGCTATTGCGAGAACCACATACACAAAGTTTGTTTTGACTCTTCTTATGCTAATTTCACATTGAACGATCGAATTTAATTAAAAAAAAGAATTTCTCTAGTAAAAATATACAATTTCACAAGAAAATAAATGCAGTGAATAAAACGAAGAAACAACAAAAAATGAGAATATTTATAACATAAAAGTATCTCTTGAATGGGAATAAAATTGTTGAATAATATATTGGTTTGATTGTTATCTGCAGATAAATCAAAAATCAGAGATTATAGGAGAGAGGAAAATGGTCGCAATTTGTCGTGAAGACGATTATAGGAGCCGTCCTTTTTTCGTTGACTCGTGGATGAACACGAGATCGTCCGATTCCTTGACATCCGGCAATAAAGTGGACGCAGTGTGGCGATGGAACGAAGGCGTTAGAAAGAACCTGAATACACCTGCGAATCGAGACTGGAGAACCAGTCGACGAGGAATAACTGGTATTAATACGTCACGTAATTATCGTGCGAGGATGTGCCTATGTGCACACACGCACACGTGCGCATTCTTATGCATCACTGGATAAAATCTAGATTTATTTTGCAACGTGTAAATCTAGACGTAGAGCGGCTCGATGCAAAATCGCGCCGCTCCGATCTCGATGGCCGCGTTTCTCTTGTTTTGCCAATGATTCATTATTCCAGCTTGTTATAATCTGTGTAATTTGATAGCCGAATAAAATGATTCGCTAATTCATTTTTCAGCCGTCCGACGGCAATAATGGAACAAACGCGTAACCTGTAATTTGCGCCGAACAAAAAATTCGGCGCAAACTGGGGCAATTTCTCGGACTTTCCCACCATCCCGTGACTGGGCTAATCACTGTCGGCTAATCGGCGAATTCGTAACGCGTGCAAATCCAAGTATATGATACGTGATGCGCTCCAGGTAAAGGAGGCATCTTTTTGCAGACACACACGGTTCACTCGCAAGATGTTTGGGAGTAGGTTTGGCTGCGGGGCATGCTTCTGTTCCGAGCCATTATGATAATTTTTCACGAAAAGAAGGTTACCGACTTCAGGGAGACCCGTTCCCAGTCCAAACCGAGTGGTAAACACTAACTTCGGATGAAACGTTACAATCATTGCAGCACAATTCCCAGCGTCGATAACGTTACGAATTTTGGGTCAGCTGACCTTGACGAGGTGCTCTCAAGGACGGCATATAACAAGTTGTTCAATATCAAAAATCATTTTTTTTTGTCGTTCTAATTTTCAACTTCGACCAAGCACCTGACCTATGTTATCGGTACAAAGATAACAGAGGAAAGATTTGCAGATTTTGCGCGCCGATAGAACAAATTTGTGATCAAATTTTGATAAGTCATATCTGGAAACCCACTCATTTTGAAAATGATTGTTACAGAGGTTCATCTAAGCCAACATCCGAGAGCGATTGCAACGATGTGCTTATCTTTGTGTACGAAAGGTAGGGGGTACTTCGGACAATGAAAGCGAGAAGGATGATGAGGGAAGAGGAGAGGAAGCAGAAAAAGATGATGATGATGAAGAGAGAGAGAGAGAGAGAGAGAGAGAGAGAGAGAGAGAGAGAGAGAGAGAGAGAGAGAGAGAGAGAGAGAGAGAGAGAGAGAGAGAGAGAGAGAGAGAGCGAGAAAGGGAGAGGGAGAAAGAGAGAGAAGGAGAGCGGGAGGTCGGAGGAGGTTACAAGGTTACACGCATCCAGAACAGGGCCCGCATCGGTGCCGCGTAACATTCCCACGGTGTCTGCTCGCGGCGAGGCCTCTGTTCGCATGCTACGCCACTCTATGCGAGTAACATTAAAGCTGAAGAAGGCTGTGCGGAGGAGGTAGTTCTGACGCTCGAGAAGCAACAAGAGGGGCACGACGATGGGACGAATGTGCGGCAAGGGGCGAGCGGGGGCTGCACCGAGGTGGAACCACGCCACAATCATACGCACGCCGTTATTAATATCTGCTTTCGCGTATAGCCACGGCTATTTCCGAACCGTCCACGGTTACCAAACCGTGCCGGGGTTGCTTATGCGCGAGTGCCCCAACTGGGTATTATCGTACCAACACTACGCACGCGAGATATGACGAGAGAGAGTACTCGCGTTTGATCGCTCTTCAGCCGGTTTAAAAGAGTTGTTCGTGCCTTTGGCACATTCCGGCAAAAATGCCCCGGCAATTCAGCCCGTGAGTTATCCAGGAATACGTAATTGCTCGCTCCAATGTTGATTTGCCGCAATTAATGCCTGCCCCGCGAGATGGCACTTCGAAAATGCACGTGGGAATTGATAAGATGGATCACCCAGAAACTGTGCAGTATTCGTCATATTGTTTCTCGGTTATTTCGTTCCCCCTCGGGCTAATTAATGACGAGACTTTTATTGAATAATTGCAGAAAGCCGAGTTTAAAAGCGCGCACCGGGCAATTTGTTGTATTGGCACTGATTGATTATCAATAAAGCGCGACTGCGTTTTAATAAAATGTTCGCAGGACTTCATTACGGGATGTTCCCCCCTCTGGGAACTTGGACACGCATCGTGATTATGGCCAATTATTTATTTAAAGAGTCGGCCGAACCCAATGATTTATGCCAACTGCGTGAGGTTTGATGCAATTAATTAGCGCTGATCGTTAATGATGACGAATCGACGAAAATCAAGATTTTATATTCGCAGCGGCTTTTGGTTCACGGTCGTATATGTATACACTCGGATCAATTTGCAGTCGGGGATTTCAATGCTAGAAGCGGTTTGAGTTGTGTTGTTCCTAAGCGCAGATGGTTGAAGCGCTATTGCTAATTTCGTTTTGACTTTTATTTTGTCGAACGTAAGCCAACCTAGTTTGAGTGCACATAAAACTGGTATATGATATTTCTCGACTGTCCGTTGAAAAAGTTTTCAATCTGAAACTCAAGCCCGCAGCTTAATCAGCGCCATCTGCAATTTACGGTTTTCATCATTTTTTTTCTTTTCATCGAGTAATGGAGTCCTTGAAGTTTCAGACACACCGATCTTTATCGAGTCACGAAGTAGATTTTCGTACTTAGTTGCAACTATAACTTTCTCTTAGACGAGCGCCGCAGATTTTCTGGAATCAACGAAGTGCACTTCCGATTGTCCGTAACGAGATTTGCCGCTCGTTCACAAAAAAAACTGTTTACTTTAAAACGAAAACGTACAATTGCACTCATGAGTCGCTAATTGGATGACAAATTTCTTTGGATGGATTTCTTCTTCTCATTTGCCAGGGTGATTTGCGTGGATTTGCATATATTTTAATACGTCATTCGGTCGTAAATGGTCTCTCGGTCGGGACTTATCAAACGCAACGTCCGAGACAGGGAATACCGCGCGAGGTTCACTCGCTGAGATAACGGCGGCCGTTAGTCGCGGAATCCACCTGCTTTGCTAAATACTATGAATCAGTCCGGAGGTTTACGTAGGCAGCATCGCGTGTTTATATGCAGCCGCTCTTGCACGGACGAATGTACTGGTTCGAACGTGTGTAGGTACACATCGCAGCAACATTTTTGTCGACTTGCATTCCAGTTTTCAAAGACGCACCGGAAACACAAGCTAATCTCGTACGAGTTAGATACCAGATGCTGATTTCCATGGGATTCATGATAAATTAAACTGGACGATGAAAATTCTTCTTCTTCTTCTTCTTCTTCATCTGAATGATGAAACAAAAAAAATGTTTTATACAGATGAAAAATAAAATTATTATAGATAAGGAGAAGAACGCCAACAGGAATTTAATAGCCGCAATTTTTTGGCTATAATTATGTTACAACTGCACATATCAATAGTTTTCTCAGAAGCTGGTTTTTCAACTTAATAAATCAGCCGGACTTTCGAGTTCGGCGGAGAAAAACAGTCCTCAATCGGATGCAAATGCAGCGAAGGCAACAAATTTCAAAAGAATAAGGTTAAGAGCCAAAATACAGCGCCATTAAGTTGATCATTCTTCGAGATTTCTTCCGAATACGCCGGGATAATTTGTAAGCTCATTATGGCACGAAATAAATAGCGTATCGGGTACATCGATGCCATAAACAACTCGCGGCGTAATGATCGTTACAGACTCTGGCCTCACAAATGTTCGAGAAATTGCAGCTTGGCTAAGTCGCGCGTTTTTGATCCGACAGATGACACACGGCAGAATAGAAAATTTGTGGCAAACGTCGGTGTGTGCGCGCGTTTATGTACAAGTTGATGCTCGGAACGGGATGGCAGTGTTATCTGGTTTTAATAATCGTAGGAAACCACAGTCACCGGCACACTCTCCTGGGTCTACTTGTCGGTGAGTGCAGCCCGTTTTATAAGACTAAATGGTAAGTGGTATCGAGTTAGTCGCCTTACGACTGAACTTTCACATTCTGTGCTCTTCTTGGTGCGCACAGGAGCTCGACCGAATCACAGTCCTAACAGGCGTAGAATCCTGGAGGTCACAACTGAAATGCCGATTCATCAAACCCAATTTTTCAAATTTTTTTCTACAAATTTTTATGACTCTAATCTATTAAATTAAAAACTAATCGTTATATCATCACTGCGATGTAAGATTCACACGTTTCAAGTTCGAACTGTTACAAGAATGTTAACCTTGGATTTTCGTATAAGTCAAACATACTGAATCGGATTGAAATCTCACATCTCATTAGACAATTAAAACGATTCATGTTCTTATGCACATCACTCGAACCATCGCGCAGTAATGTCTAATCTTGAAATCAAATCTTGAATTATCTTTCGTGCAGTGTCATTTGTTTGAGATCCCGATTCCGCGATAGAATTTCCGTGCGCTGCAGCGGTGCGCGAATTCCGTTAGATCAATCGTCCATTTTCAGCGCGACCAGTTTGCAATCATAAACAACGCGCTTGATTATCGACGATGTTTTCGTCGGCTCTCGGGACGTCACTAATTGCGAGGCACAAACACTTTAAACATCGCACATATTTTCCCCGGTCACGTCTGAGACACATTAATAACACCTTTCGCGCCGGTTAATTCAATCAAATAATTGGAAAATTATCATTCCCATCGATTTCGTTTAAGGTTTTCTCACAACGATTCAAACGATCGTTATTATTTTCTTATTCCTTTGGTAACACATTTTTTGCAAAGTTTTATGTAACATGAAAAAAAACAAACTAGTCCAAAAAACGTGGTCTAACTTGCGTCAAGAGCGCGTTTATTTTTTGTATAATCTATAGTTCTGAACATTAAAATACAAAGTAGTCTATTACCATGACAAAACTGTCGGGTCAAGCTCGCTTGACATCGTCTGAGGGTGATCACAATCGGTAGTCGATATGCATATTCAGAGCCGTCAGTTTTCCTGTGCCACTGCCGCGCGCATTTCACAAAAGAATCCGTCATTCGCGTAGCAAAGTGACTATTACATTTTCGATTCGGCCTATTGTCTTTCGTTCCGCGCATCACATTTTCATACCAAATAATCTGTTTACGTGAACGTCACCAACCCTATAACAGTTACGAAAAAAAACAAAAAGAAGGATTCGTTCACCTTTCATAAAACGTATTATTGAAGTTTGTAAATGTATGCTAATCGTTGAAAAATGCTTTGAATTCGTACGTGCTTTGAAATTTCTTGCGATTCTAAAAATGGATAAAGAAATGAAGTGACTGGCTAAGCTTTTATATAGCAAAATTTAAAACTTAACCGGGGGTTTTCGGGTGGCGAATAAACCAGCATCGCCGTCCGGTTTACTAATCATTTCCCGGGCCTGAGGAACCTTGCTAATTGATTAGAGTCACGATTCTGACCCTTTCTGTAATATCGGCCAATCTCGGTCGAGGCGCGACTTGGTCAACTTCTGCCCGGCATCGCGACTACACGCTCGCCGTCTCTGTCCAAGTCTTCCCAATTCGTTAGCTTGTTTTTCATGCGCCAAGCCCCGCCTCTTTTTACGTCGCTAACGTTCCATTGTTGCATCGATTGCTCGTGATCACGGCAAAAACAATGTCTAATTTCACTTAATATGCTCGTAATGGTCATTGTCCGCGGATTCAACGAAGATAAGTTTGCCTCGACGTGACTTTTACGACCACCGTGATTACCGATCTTCTCAGTGATGATCAATGAGTCTAGAAAGTTTCGCACTTTTTCTTTATTCCATCATTCTCTTAATTATTGAGACATTATTTTTTCATCTTTCATTTTTTTTTAATTTCAAATAAGTAGTTTTTGATTCGTTCATAAAATGGGTTATGATACTTAAGTCCCCCATTATCGGACTAATCGAAATATGAGAATTGAAAGCTTTCAACCCAGTCACATTGCCTGGGCAATTTGAAATATTTTTTGAAATGGATACATGCTAATCTCTCCTGAAACGATGATAAAAAACAATTAATGTATCATAAAAATGTATACCGTTCGAAAAGTTTTGCATTTTATGTTTTTTTTTTTCATTTGATATGTCACTGGTACCGCTAGGACCAGTACTCACTATCCACGTAAAAAGAACTGATGTTTTTTCGCGATCATCCACTTATTACAGGCAACCATTAAATGAAGGCGCACGTATAGCGGTGAAAGTTGTGTGACAAAATAAGAGTACCTAGAATTAATCAAGATAAATTTGTCTTTTGTATTGCACGTCGCTAGATCTTTCATAAATTCTTGATCTCATAAATATGATTATTATCATACTAATTTTCATGGCTGTTTAATTAACGTCAGTTAATATTAATTGCCGTCACGTTCTTTTGTATATTTTATTTATCGCTAGTTATTTATTACAATTAAATCAAACTTCTTTTTACATAAACAATTTTTACAATTTTGTATTTTGTATATTTCAATTTGTCTAGCGCAACACCCGCATACTTTTAACAGTCATGCACTAGTCGTTAAATAATGACTTTCTGAATGCTAGTCTCCGACTAAATTAGGGTTATTTGGTTGATTCGGCGTTTCTTTGCTCTTCCATTCATTTAATCCCCCCTCTTCATCGTGAAATTTTATATTTCTCTCTTTTATATTTTGTCGCGAAAGTTTCCAGCGGAGCGTTGACCAGCAAAATTTTCTCAGACGAGCACACCGCGCTCGCGTGATGCAAATATTAATAAATGTTTGCGAGGCACAATGCCTGATTGTTTGTGTAAATACAGTTCGTCGAGTTACGAACGAGCTAGCTCTTTATTTTTTTTTATTAACAGAATGCCCGGGATAATTATGATATTGTGGCAGTTCGAGTATGTGCCTCGTATCTCAAGGACGCGAGCGTTGTCTTTTTTGCAAGGTCGATTTTTGTTTTGATGCGGCCCTCTTTTTTTTCTTGGTCCCTTTTTCTTATAATCCATGCCGATCGCATTATCATTTGAGATAATTGCCGGAAATCAACAGTTTTGTGGGGGAGTCTAATTGACGCTGAGAGACTTCATCAGAAATTTTTTTTTTTTTTTCAAACTGTATACTATATACGTAACAGAATGTAATTAATACGTTGAGAAGAATTTTATAATTTTTTTTTCTCTGTGCGCAATTCATTCATTGGTTGCTATCTTGATCGATATTTGTTTGAAAAGTCCTTTACACACCTATAATAGAATCAAAAATGTGTGATTTTAATTGTCAAATTGTTTCAACATAATTTAATTTAAATTCAAATTGAATGAAACCGTGCGACGAGAGCAGGCTTTTATTTTGAGATGCGACGTTTAGTTCTAACAAGAAAAGTAAATGTTTAATATTGAAGCTTCAAAATAAACAAGACCTTGGACCATTGCAGTTGACTGCAAGACAAACGATCAATATTGACTCACATCAGTCTCAAAAGAACATGAATAATAACTTCAACATTATTTTTACCATCTCGTGTCATTTGCTAAATGAAATAATATAAAAAATGAAGCGCGGAACAAAGAGTAAAAAAAAATAGTTCCCCCACTGGTCATCACCTACTGTTTGTCATAATTTTTTTTCATTCTTTTGAACAGTGCAAGTCATCTTATCGAATAGAGATCTCGATTTTTGAAGTTTGGCTGAAATGCGATCGGTTGAGCAGCACAATTAAGGGTTCATTAAATTGAGCGGCTTCCTAGATTTCTGTAATCATTATGGACAGTATCTGCAGGGTAATCTTGAGTGCATCTCGTCTGCCGGGGGCCAGTCCTGCCTAGGCGTTCAGGGTCCACGGAAGGAAGGGGCCTCCGAGGTAAGGTCATGCACCCCACTGACCTCGGACCACCTTCTCTCCTCGTATAGACTAGGCGTCCTTCTCTCACCGAGGCAGTCTGCCCTATCCCCATCCTGCTCCTCGTGTCTTCCTCTATGTTAACGTGCCCCACCTTGCTTCTCTGTTTCGCCTTCGCTGCTGCCCGCTGCCTTGTCTTCATCACCTACCTGCCGAGTTCTTTCTTCAAGAGCAGTCGCGAGACTCTTCCTTCCAATCTGCACGTGAAAGGCCACACTCGCGCCGTGCAACTTTATTGCTGAACGCGTGGCCAGGTTTTTTTTTTTCCGTCCTCGTCACCGTGAATTTGACGTTTACGAATTATGCAAAGACACACGGATCCGACATCAGATAACACCAACCGTTTTTCTTTCACGTCATTTTGTTTCCACACTTCAAGTTGTTCCCATTTAATTTATTTGTTTGGCGTTGTGCGAGCCGACAAATGTTCTCAAGTCTTTTTTTGTTGTTTTCGTTCATACATTTTGTTTGATCGTCTAATTGAAAGGTTAACCCGAATTGAATATCAATTGCGCGATCAAACAAAGGTTTCCTTCGCCTCGAAACACCGTCGTCATAAAGATTCAAAGTATTTCGTCATTAAGGCATTCCCGCCACACATACGTCTGCTCGAAATGTCATCTCTCGAAAATCTATTGTAGAACGTTGAATGTCAACGTGATATCTTTAATTCATAACAACGAACAAAGTGGAACAGCCAGGCAATTTCTACTCCGAATAAACCCAGGTGTTCCTGCGATGCGCAACTTTTGAAAACCAAGCAAATATCGTCGATCGAATCACGATGGGATACATATACCAAGACACGCGCCTCTAATTATAATTTAATCGGCGGAAAAAAAGACCATCGACAAAATAGCGATCTCAAGAATCGTGCTGATTTTATCGTCGGTCGGAATGACGTCAAGGCCAATGTGTCAGAGACAGTCTTTGAACGCTTTTATACCACGTTCAAATGGGATGAAGTTACAAAAGTTAACCTTTATAGTAAGTAAACTCAAAATAGCATGTTTTTAAATTTCAATTTAATTAAGTGATGATAATAAAAAAATCAAAAACAACAATCGGAGTTAATTTTTTTTGTATGATTACTTCAGACGACACAGCACTAGATGAAAAGTGTTATCTCATCCACCGTGAGAGAAAAAGTATAGAAAATAAAAAAGAATTGAAAAGGAATGGAAATAAACTCTAACTGAGAACAAGAGTGAACAGCGCCACTTCGCAAGGCTGATTTCGAAACACGTCGCTTTATTCGCGCGCCGCGTGTTTTAGTGCAGAGCTTAATTAGTAGAATTGTCAGATGAAACGATTTCTTAATGCACGGCTCGGCTCGCTTATAGAGGAATGCATGCATGCAGGTGTGCCAATTCGTGCGCGCCAGTCTCCGCGGGTAATGGCTTGTTCTTTGCCGGCACATGCCCTACGCCACAAAGCAAATATACAAACGAAGATGCCTCAGGGGCTTCGCTCTCGTTTTTATGAAGTGATTCGATAAGCGGCTTTCCCGCACGCTCGCTTTTCCAATTTTCCTCGCCTTTCCCGCGATGTTCTTGTTTCTATCTTTCGTTTATACTAACCCTGTACATTACTTTGAATTATTAGCACACGCGACTTCCCATTCACGATATTCTCGTTGAGTTAAACGAACTCGCTGGCGAGCTAAGGAGTTTTTGATAAGCGTGAGAGTATGATTCGGGTCAAGTGACAACAGATGGACGAAAAGAATGTTGAAATTAATATATATTAATAGTGACCAATAAAGTTAAAATTGAGAAGCCTCTGAGACGATTAAAAGTGTTAAAAAAATATCGCATGGAGACAAAAACCTGTATGCAAATTATATTTGTTAATATTTGATTCTTTTCAGTCCAAATCAAGTTCATCAATCAAAGCTTCGGTTATGGAATGTTTGTAATGAATGATTTGCGTTTAATCCGTTCGATTAATTTGTGCAAATGCTTTCGAATGAAGTGAATAAACACACTCTGATGTTTTTCATTCGTTTGGTTACAAAAGAACATACCGATCGTAATAACAATTGAGCCTGATTTTTATCGCGCAGCCAAGGATTTTGAAACTTGACTTTTGTCGATCTTGCGATCCCTTGCGATAAAAATGTGCGACGCGAAGCCTGCAGCGGGCCGCATTTGTTTATCGCGAAATTGGCCTGGCGGATGTTTTCTCGCGTTGGTCGGATTGCAAGAGTGCCGCGTCTTCGTCTCTGAGTTTGCATTTTTGCGCGCAGGCTTTTTTGTTCCGAACGGAGAAATGTGACTGAAACCGCAGGCAACGTGACGGTTGCGCGGCACTGTCGGGCTCTCGGCGTCACGCCGATCGAGCAGGATGACTCTTCGATAACCACGATGCCAGGCTTCGCTTCGCGGCTAATAAGTGTGTAAAAAAGGTCCAGTACAATGCATACCTTCCCGGCGCATGCCCATCTTCAGGCACTTTCTTAAGCGGCAAAACTGGCATTGATTCCTATGGTGCTGGTCGATGGGACAGTTTCGGTTTCCTCGACACGAATACGTTAGATTCCTCCTTACGCTTCTTTTAAAAAAGCTCTTACATCCTGCAACAAAAGATCCAACAAAAGGTTAACATTCAAACGTCACTTTTCATTCAGTTGAAAAAAACGTAACACACGAAAAACAACATACAAAACATAATTGCAAAGTTTTTTTTCTACATCGAACATCAAAACATATAACTTTCTTTCACTCATTAAATTTAGAGTTTGAAAGTATATTGTCACATTCATACAAAATGATTGAATGACAAATTAGTGAAAATAGGAATATCAATAAAAATGAAACAAAAATCAAGTACCAAAAAGATATCTAATGAATTGACTAAATGCAATTGGAAAATGAACTTTCCAAACAGAAGCGGTTATTACTTGGTTTTATCTCTTCGCATATAATTACACGGAAAAATTTGACATTCGGTTTCTTCAATTGCATGTCACTCGCAAGTTAATTTGATAATGAAATGGAGTTGTAATCGCAATAATTTGATTTTATAGGACACTGAGAGTCTTGGCCGATAACTATATCACGTAGACTTTCGCAAGACACTGCTTCGTTGTCAATTCGCATGAAAAGAAAAAAAAACGGCGTTATTATGATTATATATTTAAGGCCAATCAAAACATTGTAACAGCAACCGATAAAAGCCACTTGACTGCTCACAAACAACACTTAGTGAAAATAACTAATTACATTCATCGAGATCGAATCGTACGATTCAGTTGGTTTGCTGAAATTGTAATTTATATACTTTGATCGTGTCATAATACATCATTCAAAATTATTTATCTCATCAAAAATAAAAGAATAAATCTTTTTTCTTTCTCTTTTTTAATTGCACTTTTTTTTAGAAACGTAATATTTATTCGTCCATTTTGCATCCAAATGTTTATTGTGATTTTTACAAGATAGATTGTGTCATTGACTAAGATAAAGACGAGCGAACACTTGAAAGACACATAAATTAAAGGATGAAGACCGTACGGTTTTATCCGCGTAGAAACTGTTAAAAGTGTGCCCGTAGAAGAGAAAGGATCACGTGGATCGTATACGAGCGCACGTCTCGCGACTGCTATACGAAAGTTTTCGCTACATGATCTTAACGCTCGGACTACCTATTAATAAATCATTTAAATTAACTATCGATGTCGCACAAAAATCGGCGTCTTGTCTGAGTGTCGTGTTACCGCTGAGTTTCTCTAAAATTAGGCCTGATAGATCTGGTAAAAGTCACGATGCGCGATTCAATGCATGCTTTAATTGACATGAACAGGTGCAAAACTGGGCTGCCGTATCGCGCGATATTGTATCGTCCACGCAACTTACATTATCGCATTGCCCGCGATTCATAAGTAATTACAGCCGATTTTAAGACGCTAAATTATATTAAATTTATCGTTTTTCCCTTACAATCAGCATTGATTTATTTGGTTTCCTTGCAATAAAAATAATAAATTAATTTAAAAGTGATATTAATTCAAAAGATGATATAATTTTAAGATTACATATTTTACTCAACGAGGGCCCCAACTTTAAGAAACAAAACAAAACAAACAGAAAAGCTGACAGGGGTAGATTATTCTGTGACTTCCGGTTGTTACTAGCACGTTATTCAACCTATATAAATGTCTATCCCACGCTGTGATAATGACTTGCAATTTCAAACTCTTTCTTGGAATTGTAAATTTGACGTCATTTAAAAAAAAAAAAAGTTTAGCGTTTGACAGAATGTGCTCAATATTTTTTGTTTAACAATAAAAAATGAAAAAAGTCCTGATCCCGGAGTAGATAAAGGATATATACTCCCTTGTGAAATGTAATTCTTCTTTGAATGATGGAAAGATTTATTCTAGTAGGGGATAATTTGTGAATAAAGTTCAGGAATTACAGAAACTCGAAGATTTCTTTTTTATTACACCTTAATGCGAAAAAGAAACAACATCGAAAAAGTCGAAACAATTGGGAATTGCATGATTATTTCGAAAGAATCTCTTGGAATGATAGTGATTTGAGCAACATTTTCGTATACGAGTGCAGTGTTCCTACGCCGGGCCCTGTCTACGTTATAAAGCGGACGGCACAATGATACGTGATTACGCAAATTCTGTTTTATGCACAATGCAGTCGGGCCAGCGTGCACCTCGAGGTCAAGTCGCGGAGCGTGCAAGCACTACCCGGTGCATTTGGCTGTTATATTCACTTACTTCGCTTACTCCTGTTATGGGAACGCGAGAAACAACAACACCGAACAGTCCGTGAAGCATCTCGCGAATGTCACGCTATACGTCCACGTGTGTCCGCGTTGCACGTGGGGAAAATTATTGCCCTGCAATTTGCATGCTCGAATTTGTCATCTCTTCATGTTTCAGACATTCCACGTAAATAGCATTGTACTGCTTTCGCTATTCAGAATTATAATACCCCATTGAGGTATTTGTTATAGTCTTTTGTATAGTTACAGACTGCAAGAAAAACATTATAACAAATTGTGTCGGAAAAAAAAATTGTATTGAAAACTTGCCATAAATTTGAATTTTCTTGGTTATATATTTCAAATGGTAATGCACCATTTTTTTCTTTTCAAATTAATTTTTGCATGCAAAATAATTTATTGAATAGTTTGTTTTCGCGCATTTGATGCACTGACAAATATTTCTTTCTGGATGTAATAATTAAAGAAAACCCACATACACAATTCGTATGGCAGATTTGTGAAAAAAAAAAAAAAAAAAAAATGAAGCCATTGGTATTCATGGCGCGATATCATCTACCGAAAATGAAGTAGATGGTTGATTGGGCTTAGCGGCTGTCGTCGCAACAAAACGAATGGCACCCGGTGGTTTATCTTGATGCGTTCGGTTTTTGAATCGTATCTCAAAAATGTCGTTTATTTGGACGCGAATAAAACTGCAAGTCAATTCACACTTGAAGCCGAATGCTTCACATTTGTGCGAATAAAGTATATACATATATATATATATAAATATATCAAACGGCACAATTGTGCAGCGCGCATCGTCGCAAAAGATCATAAAAAGCCGTGAGAGATTTATGCGCGCGTTGCGATCGAGATCGATGACCGATTAAAGAGAAGGGCGTCGAGATGGATACTCGGCTCGAACAATACCTTGAGCCATTTTCATGGATCCGATCTTTCGCTGTTTGCCATAGCCACGTCGCCGCGCCGCCAGTGAGAGCGACCGAGGCAGAACGAGCGAGCCGTTCAAATGCACGTATCGCCGAACAATTTAACGCTCCGCGAGGATGACAAAGTGCCAACCGAGCGCAATACTTCTTGCCACATCCACGAGAGCACGTGTATACTCTGCTCTCGGATACGACCACTTGGCTGCGGACTTGATGATGAGAAAACATTTATTCATACCGCTATATATGCGCGTGTACGATATTTCTCACGTACCATGCAATTATGATTGTTCGCTTTAAATATATAGCAAAACGTATCATAAACATCATGGAAGAAAGGAAGAAAAATAAAGATGACAATTTTAATTGTTCCACCTCATGTGAAATACAATGAAAATATAATTAAACGATCTTAACCTGTTTTTAATTTCAAATAAAAATTTTAAACTTCTTTGTTTGAATTTCATGCATTCACTGCACTGTTAAAGCTATAAATATCAGTTAATTAAATTGAAGGGAAGGTGTTGAAACGCGACTGTGTCGAGGCGCACAGTTAGAATTTTACTCGCCAGTTCCCATAATCGTATAAACTAACGTTCATTATTTGATTAGTCAAACGATCGCGCGGCGAATGTCTCATTTGGTCTGTTGAGATAAGAATGGAAAAGTGCACGTATGTGATCTGGTAATTGTTAGAATTATCCTGCATGCTCTGACCGACTTGAAAACACAATCGCCAGAACAAAACAGAGTTGCCGACAGTGTTAATTCCTCGTTTATATTTGAACACATAAATTTTCATCGCATTATCGATTCGCGCGATCGACTTCTTGGAATCGATGATTTGACGAGGAAAGAAACCGCGCGACATAATAAGGTATCGAATATTCGTTCAGCATTTGCATTTTTGTCTAACTTGTCGTGATTCATTGACGTTTTCAAGAGTTCGACTTCTCACATTTTCCATTCACTCCAATTCACAATTTTCCAATACCAAAATACGCAGCTGAAAAAAAAAACTTATTTTCCAGTTTGTTTTTAGTTACCGATGATCATTAATTATTTCTTCACAATTAAAAAAAAAAACGTTCTAATATAAATTATTTCAATGACAAAAAAATTTAAATAACCTACTATATCAACTGTACAATTAAAAATAGCAAAAATTGCTATTTATATTAAATTTTTCGTATATATATTTCGTAGTGTATCTGAAATCTTGATGAGTATAGAGTTGAGTATATTATAATTCGCCAGACGACTTTTTTCATGAGAGATCGAGGAAAATGTAAATCTTGTGCGATATGTGACATGCGTCATCGTTCAACGTGGTTTAATCGAAAAGATCCGATTCGCGGAAATTTCCCTTTCCCCAGTGATAAGTTGCGCGATAGATCCGCCTCGACGGCGAGTGATACGGCTCGCTCGTTTGTCAACGCGCCTGCACTTAGCAACCTATTTAAATTAATTTCGCGAGATGGGGGAACTCACGGTTCGAGCTCATTGGTCGATGGAATCAATAGTCATGAACTGTCGATGAGTTACGAGCGGCGTTATGGAATACTTCATTGTGTTGCGGAGATTTTTAAAATTATCCGCGGAAAAGTGCAAGCTTCACGTCAATTGCGCTCTGCGATCGCAAATTGGTTAACTGAATTTTGATTATTTGCTTTAGCCGCAACGAACAACTGTAGAGATCAAACGTGCTGGAATGGCACACCGCGCGAGTACAAACTTTTTCAGCCCGCACACAATATTGTTCGCAGCAATCAAAAATTTTCGCTCGGTAATGCCACGACATTTGCGCTCATGAGCCGGCAGTTGTATCGCGCGCCATGAAACTGCCCGTAACTACAAATTGCATCGTTTCACGCAAATTATGCGATTAGAGCTTGGTTCCGAGAAACAGCGGGCAAATCGCGTGTAATCTTCGGACTTATTGATAAGCAGATATCCAGATACAAGCGAACTTTGCTGAAAATGTAGATAATTAACTGCTGCGGTCAGATGGTATTTTATTTTAATTTTTCTTACTCTTGGGAAGTCGGCTGATTTTTTTAGTAGTTGATAAAAAAGGTTGGAAACAAATTTCGCTCATAAGAATGGTCGATTGAAACAAAAAAATGCTGTTGATCGTTCTTTGCAGCAATTTAGTCTTGAATAAAAATTGGTTCTGAACCAAGAATGAAAAATGCATGGTGCAAGTAAATTATTTGTGTATTAAAACACAAATACACTACCAAGAGCTTAAGTTTATATTTTGTGAAAAACTTAAATTTCAAAAAGTGCAAGTACTGAGTTTTCAAGAGTGAAAAATAAGTACTTGAGCCAGAACAAGAACATTGTAAATATTGCAATGCAACATTTTGTTGTTTCAATTTTTGTTGAATTAAATTATTGAATTGGATTTATGTATACGTGTCTGTTATTTAGAGTGAGATTGTTCATATACCGATTCCTCGAGGTGATGACCGGAAAAGCGGCGAATGAGAAACCTTATTTGTGCGAGCTCGTGACAAGTCCTCCATCTACATTTGAAATGGGGTTAAGCGTTCGGAGGATAACGCGATCTTTTTGACTTAAGACGATGCCTTGCTTGTCGACGACTCTGAGGTTTCGCGATAAAAAGAATGATGAATTCTGAGTACAAAATGCATTGTAAATTTTCTTCTGTCAATGAAATTTTTCCATTAAAGTAAAAAATGAAAGAAATTTATCAGTAGTGCAAACAATAATAAAAATATCAATATACCTAAAACAATTTAAATTGTTTGTAAGATTTTCGTGAGCGATACGACCTATCATGTTGTTAGCGATTTTGCCATCCAACAAAAGGTGCAGACTCACGTTAGTTGCTCATTTCCGGTGCATCGTATCTAGCGGCTCATTATACGCGCTCTCGTGTGCAACATTGGTGTGCGTCTCCATTGTCAATTCGACGTTTAATTATTCCGATCTAGAAAACGCGAAGCGCGAGTGGTCGCTTGGCCGTCACGATATGTATACACGTAAGACGCCCACCGAGAAAAATTCGATCGGGCGAGAAGCCAATTCGATCGACGATTCGTCGTCTAATGAGAAGTTGATTTAGTTTAAATACGTCACGCTCATTACAATGTGAGCTAATTACTCCGGAAGAACCTCGATGGATCCCAATGAGACATTTTTGTTTTCATTTTTATATTTCTAACACTCATGTTTTCTTAAAAAAATTGTCGAAAATATTATTTCACTAAATCTGTAGATAGTCAGATTTGTTCGTAATTCTGCTGTTGACTTTTGTTTGTTTTTTTTTATCACTTCACGAAAGGACCGGATTTCTGAGGCGCGTGCATTTAATTCAATCTGACGGTGTGCATAAGAGCCAACGCCTACAAGTTAATGTCAGAGATGTCAAAAGCTATTGCAAACATGAAAAGAACCGACTATAATACCTGCTCAAGTGTACTTGCTACTGTAAAGCAACCTGCTGCTACTCTTATTTTTTTTGCTTTATTATAAATTTCATTACGATTCAAAATAAAAATTTGTTCTAATAAAGAAAAATATTTCTTAATTAAGAATTATTCTGAATGAAGTTGATAAAAAAAGACTCGGTTGGATTGTTTGAATTTGCACAAACCGGATTTAAAAATAGACTAGAAAAGGCAAAGGGGGGCGAATGATCAACTTCGGGATAATGCAAGAACGGAAATAGCGGAAATGACGCGACACGCGGTCAGTAGCATTTCGACTCGGCTGCGTAGAATTAACGACATTGTTGTAATTAATTAGTAGCAATTCCTCGCGTTATGGAACGCCGTGCGTTAACTTGCCGTGCTGGGTACTTGAAGACAGAGAAAGACGGGCTGACCGGGAGAGGAAGTTCGAGACGCGAAGCAAAGAGGTGGTATATCCGCGTGCGGGGTTCGTTAGTGGGATAATTGGTCACAGACGATGCGTTCGGGTAAGTCGCGCCAGGTAATTCTACGCCTCGTGTAGGTAAGCATACGTTGCCTCGGAAGCACGTGCACCAAGACCCTTATACATTGCACACTTAACATTCAAAATCCAAATAAAATACTGCAACAAACAAAATATGTCTTAGAATAAAAGGCTTTTTGTTATTTAACTTGCAAATTTAAATAACTTTTTCTTTTAACTTATACGTTACTTTCATTTTCACCCTCACAATCCATTTTCGTTACTAATTTTGTTTATCTTTTGGAAATGGCTTGAGTTGGTCTCGTCAATAAGTATATATAATCATTCGAAAATATGCGTGTACGCAAATCTGAGGCTTTTGAACTCAAACGTATCGTACTTTTCAGTCTACTGCTTCACAAACTATCAATCTGTCCTGTAATCTTGTTTGCGAACGAATAAAAATGTATCGTCCTTTCTTAACCAAGTATAACGATCTGTCTTACAATAAAAGAAATCTTATAACAAACGATAGTTGTTATAATGATTTTTATCAATTGCAATGTATCGAGATGCAATTAATTTGTAGTACTTTTGTATATAATTTTGTACAATTGTATCAACTCGGTTATGTAAGGAGTGAATATATATAATTGATAGAAAATTGATCAAGATGAAAGTTGCTTGCAGCGAATATTAACTTTCACTGACATCTCGAGCATACAATGGAATATGATTGGTGATCGAAAGCGATTAAAAGGTACCTGGCAATATAGTCTTGGCTACGCGATAACAGGCAATTGAAGATTGCCATGCAATAACTGAAACTTACTGTACATACTTTTGTTTTATAATAACACACCATTATCATTGTTAATAGTTCTAATAGTTCATTTATATATACAATTATGTCTCAATCTTGTTCCTGCAAATCATTTCCTGGTATAAATTAATTATCCTTCTTTTCACAATTTATCACAACAAAACATCGCTGACTGATCATTTAATTTTCGTTTAATCACGATTGAATTTAATTTATCAATTTGAAATCAAGTTGAATAATTAAATATTAAAAAAAAGCGATAACTACATTTATATTAGAATACATTAAACTTTGTATAAATTTAACTACAGTTCTGTCGGTTGAGTTATATCTGCAATTCATGCATTTCGCTCTGTCACGATTTTAGCACAAATAATATAGTAATGAAATAATAATTGCATAATGAGATGTATAATATATAATAGTGAAACAGAACTTAAATGATGAAGAAAAAAAATTTTTTTTTCACCAAGCACAGTATGAATGCAAGACATTTGAAGAAGAGACGGAACAGCAACTGCAGAAACGGGATTAATAAAGATTAGCAAAGTTGGAATAATAGAATATGATCTCATTAGAGCGATTAACCGCTGGTACCTGCAGGATGTCTGGCTTCTTCTGCTAGGGTATGTGTTGCAGACGTATAAGTCTGTAAATCTGTAAGTAAGCGTAAGACTGCCGCAAGGGAGCACCCAAAGAAGAAGCCCCTAGTGAATGAGTCTCTTAAACCGCAATACAAGAATTGAATTTTCTCGTTCGCCATTGTGAGATCTTATATCCTAAATTCGTCTGCCGATCTGCAGAACGTGCATAATTCTTAATTTGATTTTTAATGGCTCATTTTACTGAGTCATTAGATGAATAAATGTTTGTCTCTAATATTAAAAAGTTTTTGCAACCTTGCTCGATTTTTATAACGATGCATGAAGCATTAAGAAAACACACAGTTGAAAATAAACAAATGGTATACAATTTTTGTTATTGGCACGGATATGACGCTGAAGCATTACGTGTGTATACTATCCGCGAAAAATAATACCTCGTCTTAAATACTAGTTTACTCACACACCGTGTAATTACAGTAATCCACAGCGACAGACATTTTCAAGTGACGTTTATACCGGATTGGCATCACACACGTGTGAGTACGTGCCGAGCTGGTATTCTGAGGGAACAGCCGAATGGTAAAAAGGGCCGCGGTCAACATAGCGCACGTGATGAGGTTCACGAATCACCTCATATTAGAGATCATACAAAATCCTTTTTCCGAGTAAAACTTTTCACGTTCAAGAACCACAAGTTTGTTTACACCAAGAACTTGTTTCATCCAATTAAGTGAGTTCAAATTTTTATAAATTCAAATTCACACAATTTATTCTTAGAATAATGTTTTGCATCAATAAAGGAAAAGAAAAAAAAAAATTAAGAGCCAGTGAAACATCAAGATGTATTTTCTCCGACTCGAGTTTAGAAATCTTAACAGAAAGACGACAGACTGAATCGAGTACTATTACGCAATAAACAAAGACGAAGAGTCGTGTTCTTGGTCTTGGTACTTCGAATGGGAGGTCCCGTGTCTCTTGTAATCGGCAGATTAATGTGCGCAGCTCGAACCGAATCCTCAGCAGAGTCGCCGGACAATCAGGACGTGGACTATATTTCGCCATGATCATTTGGGACCTTGACATAGCTGGCTGGCCCATCTTTCTCTATCTCTCTTTCTCTCTCAATACCAGTTTTCGTTCACGGTGATTTACAGTTTACGATGTGAGGCAGATGAGCACGCGTCCAAAGAGGGCTCGCGGTCCATACGCGCTCGAATTTCGGTCGGCTTGATTGTATGCTAGATTGATTCGAGTCATGAATGGATTCGAGTGATACTCTCGCACCGTAATTCACGTGCTAGAGCAATACAAATGACCCACGCTCGTAAATCATCTCAGATTGACCGCTTGGCAGAATAGCCCCGCATATTCTTTGCTGAATTTAAATTTGCGCCGATGAGAGATAAGACTTGTGTATGGGTACACACATTATGTCTTTAAATTACCAACCCGCTCGTAAAACGTAACATGTAATTTCTGAGACCTAAGTAGTTTACATTAAGGTATTACTGTAAATCACTGAGGACTTTCATGATTCGATGATCTGTTCATTCATAATCGAACAGTTCTAAGAAGCATAATTAGGATAAGTGTTGACAGAACCGCGTTGAATGAAGAAAAGAAGATATCTTTTTTTACATCAGCTGTTTGAATTATTCAACTTTGAACAAATTTTAAATTGACAATTTTTTTATTGCAGAGATCAAATTTAACGATTCAGCCGTATAAAATTTGTCTGGCCATGCATATAGGACAAGAGGCCAGGGTGTTTACCGGTCAATTAATCTTTGCCATCTAACGATCCTAGGGCTGGGGGATAACTACAGCATGATGCTATCGAGGTGTGAAAAGACGTCGAAAGTTAGTCGAGGTGTTTGGAAGGGAATCAAAGGAAAACAATGCATCGAACAAAAAAAGATAACATGGCCCAAGTTACACCCGACAATCGCCAATGGATCTCACTGAGAGAACGAGTCTAACTGGTCGAACGAGCGTATCCTCATAATTGTTGTCAAAACCGTTCATTTCACCGTGTCAACGATGGGACTTCGTTATCTGACATATTTCAACTTCAAAATGAATGGAAAAGAAAATGATAAATGCAAATATAAATGAAATGGAATGTCATGTGAAAAAGATATGGAGTTTGTCATTATCATTGTTAAATTTGTCAAATTTTTTATTCCTAGATTGTTCATTAATTTACAATAGTTTTTCTTTATAACTGTTGTTAATGAATTATTTTGTGTCCACATAATTTTCTGTTGTATTTTGTTTTCAAATAAATAATCTTGTATCAAAGAGATATGTTTATCTTTGCATTCAAAAAGTCGACATGTAAAAAAAACCAATATTCCCATAGGACATGCAAATTTGACATTTGACTAACGGTTTTGACAGCATCGCGTATGACCACTCTTCGCCAAGAGGCCCGAGAACAGTTTTGGCCACCCTATTGTCCACTTATAAAGTGTATACCAGTTTTCTTGGACAGTGTTTCCCAAGGGATGACCCCTGAGTTTGATGTTTACATAATGGGCTGTCCGGTTTTGGAAACGGGCCGTTGCGGCGTATCAGAAAAATCGGGTGACCATTAATCAAAATATTTTCAGAGCACCAAGGCTAAGAGGAGTTTTCACGCGTGATAGTTCCGGTTTGTCCGGTCATCCTGTCAGAATATAAACTCTGACCGCCGAAAACGATGGCATTGTTCGCGGTGATATATCACGCGAAATGCCCGCACGTCAAATTGCCAAACTCCAAACACAGAATGAATTACTAACATTTAATGCGTCACTTCTGGAATTTGGAAGAGAGCGAGAGAGAGGGAGAGAGAGAGAAAAAGGGACAGACAGAATGTTAAATTATATAGGAAGCGTCGTACGCACGCGAGACACGTGAAATTATGTGCACGAAATGAAGCAATAACGCACTGCCATATTGTTATGTAAATGGTGGAATGGATTTTTACGGGACTGGATCATATAACAAATTTACAAGTTATACCTTAGAAACCTCGATAATTCAATCCGAAATTTGGCAACCTTTTTATCTCTAGGATGTGCACCGATTCTGCTTTATTAACAGGATTATTTTGTATCTACCGAAAGAGTTCGGCGAAAAATTAAAGGAAAAAAAAAACGATTATGCAATCGACGGAGTATAAACGAATGGCGAAAATTTATTGGGCTATAAAAATTGTGTTAGCGAATGCGAGGATGTTTGTGCACGGCTGTGGATATATCTAATCGGAGGATCGAAATATTTAAAAAGGTTGTGGAGTGAATCCGCGTTTTGTTGAAACGTGGCCAGATTTGTAGCCGGAATAATTACAGGTTTCTTAACAGGTAGCCCTCCTCTCCACATCAATAACAAAAGTTCTCACACTAAACAGTCGGGCTTCGGGTTCTAAAAAATAGTTCCGAGCATACCGACGAATAACGACATCATATTATATAATTGCATTATGTCTTTTTACGTGCCAAACGTTTAAATGTGCGTTAATGAATTAACGAAGCAAAGAAATTATCAACTACTTTTTATGTGAGTTGTGAACAATTTCGTTTAATAAAAAAAAAACAACAAAAATAAAAGTACACGCAATTTAAAAGTTGTAAATTATGAGTTTAGACAAAATTTTTACGAATCAATTGCACATAAAATTGTTGAAAAGAATTGATCTTTAGAGGCTCTCGTAATTAACGTCGTTTTTCTTTTGAAATGTATACCATGCGGAATAAATGTTTCAAATCATGTGAATGAATCGACCGTTAAAAAAAATATGGAGCCGGCTGTTGCGAGAAACAGATATTTGCATCGAATCTTCATTGGCATGATCGCGCTGATTGTCGGCGATCGCTTTACTACGTGGACGGATTAATTTCAGTGTCAAATGATGTCAAACGATTAAGAGTCGTGGTTTATTTGTCAAGCGCTCTCATGACGAAGCTGATTGGGCGCTGGCCCAGATCGTGCATACATATCCGATGTGCCTTGATTTCGCACGTATTGCACAATCAATATCAATAATTTTTCGTTTCAATATTGTCTGTGATCGTAAATTCATTTTCGTTCATTTTAAACTAAGACTTTATACAGCATATAAACAAAAAATGTACACCTATAAATACACTCATAAATAAAAAAAACTGAAATATTTTGCAACAAATAAAAATGCAAAATAAAAAATTCGAAGCTTTAGAAATGTTTTTTCGTTGAATTGGCAAGATGAACCTAGTGTTAATTTACGTAACACCATCAGTATGCATTGTACAACGAAATCAACACTGTCGATTTTGTTCAGTATAATCAATTCATTATGTACGCTCGAAAAGCGCACAGTAGCAGTAAGACATTTGATAAACCGTAACGAGGCTTGCGGTTTTTAATTACGGACGAATTCATTGAGAGCTGACAACAAACGGCAGCGTAATTAGAGACGCCCTTTTGTTGCACGTGCCAGTTGGCGAACATATCGAACGCTATGGCTCCAGTAAGTTGACCTTTTTGATGTTTGCGTGAAACCAACCAACATGTTTATACATCACTGTGAAATCTCGAAAATTAATTGCTAATGGGCTATCACATTCAACATTTCAAACAACTCTGAATTTTAATCAATCATCAGAATTAAACATTTACAGAAATGAACTAGAAAAATGAAAACTACGCAGAAACAAAAATTGAATTGAAGTTTGGCAAACTGAAACTAAATACTGTTGTTTTGAATCAAGTTTACAATGTCTTTGGCTGATGGACTTATTACTGACACTGAATTTTATGCTTCAAGTGCAAAGTATCATTTCTTGAGTGTAATTTTGCAATAAAGAAATAAATCATTTAAATCAACTTCCTGCCACTCGTCAATGAACTCATGTCACCGACCGGCAGTCTAAACAATTAAGATGCATTTGTATGCTCACAGGGCAAGTAATTAGTCGAGAATCTAGAGTTCATTAAGATATCTGACATCTCAGTGGCATGGTTTCCGTTTTGCGGGCGTCCACGCGACCGTCGGTTACTTGGCGTTGCTCTATTATTTCCGGCATGAACGCCGCCAGGGATACCTTGGCGATGCGAAAATGGTTTATATTTAGAAACCCAACAGTTCAATCGACTTTGATACAAAAACGAAAATTGGAAGGCAATTAAAGTAACTGCGTGCATCCTGTATTCGACTGTGTGTTTTTCGTTGGAAAAAATTGAGCGATTCGTCCGTGGCAAGATTAATTTGCACGTGCGTAGTCGATGTCAGCGTAGAAAGTTTGATTGATCGCCCGGTTGAAAAAAAATTATCTAGAAAACTTTTAAATCGCTGTAGGTCAATGTATTTTGTCTTAAAATTGTCGTCTACTAAAATAATATTGAAATTGTAAGGACCTACTTTAACACTGCAACCTTATAATTTATGTGAATTCAAAATATAATTTTGAGATCTCCTTCACAAGAGATTGGTACAGCGGACGGAAAATGTTGTTTAATCAACAGAGTATCGTTCCAGTAGCGATGCAACGATGTTAATAAACATCATTAGAGGTCTCGCGGTTTGAGAGCATCTAAGGAGAATGGGTGCCTCTATAGGTTTGTGGTCCAGGAATTGACCTCACAGGGGTCTTAGATTTGCGACAGAAAACACACACGCACACACACGGATCATGTTCGTTGAGTTATATGTGCCAACACACGTGTGGGCACACTTGTGCGAGGCACTACATCGGTATATACCCACGAAGCACATCCGTGTACGTACGGTTTCTCAGGGAGAGGCACTCATGAATTTTAATGAGTTCGGTAGTCCGACTACGATGAGCACGGAAAAATAGTCAGGGTTGCGAGCGCAAACGTGCAGCACCAAGTTTCGAAGCACCAAGTGGCAAGAAAAAGCCCAAGGAAAATGTTAGGCAACTTGAAATTCGTAGCGTGAGAGAGAACCGAAAAGTCGCGCGGCAAGATTCAATTTATTATTCAGCATTTTGATCTGACTGTTCAGAAATGAATCGTCGGCAACGCCAATTACACTGGCAATCCGGTATCAATGAAGCGTAATTTGGGATAATAGGGCGTGCAGTCAGAACAGGGGTTCGGAAAGAGCGCCGGTGAGATATAATTCCTGATTTGAGGGAAGCTGTAGATTCCGATTAACTGGCGTGCAAAAACGAATTCGTCCGACTGTCCGTGCATCCATGAGGCAACATTCGTCTTCGTATTTCTCGATGTCTTGTGGGGTCGAATCCCTCGTCCCAATGTGTGTTAATAAATAATTTAATGCTCGCAAATCTTTGTTTTCGCGTGAAAAGAAAAAAAAACTTGACTCGGATATTTTAGCAGGCAATGCTCATAATGCGAGGATATTAGGTTAAGTGAGTGTATAGTCCAACGCCCCACTGAGTTATTGATGATAGAGTGCTTGTTTTTTGGTTGCTCCACATGCCGGCATCTCACGCTCCGAATAAATTAATGTGGGCGCGAGCGTTGAGATAGGTGTCGAGCATTTGAATGCGAATAAGCCTCGGTGCTTGTTGTGACAAATTGGGGGACAGGTAAGCGATCCTTCCCGCTGAGTTAGGCGCTTTCTGGCAAAGGGCATGCGACCCTTTCGCGTAAACTCATCATCATCTCGGCTTTGTGCTCTAGAATAAGCCTGTCAAATCAGGGATTATGTCGTTTTCAAAACTATTAGGCTATCAAATTCATCAGCATCAAAATACTGAACTCACGAGCGCATGCACAAAGTCACTATGATTTGAAATTTTTATTTTAAATCTAGAAAAATAAAAGAAATGAAATTTTTGCAATCCTTGAACATCACCAAATTCGCAGATGTGACATTAAAAAGGACCAATTATTTTGATAAAATTATTGTCACTTCAGTGGCAAATACTAATAACATTATACTTGAATCGACTTAATAGATTTACAGCAAGTTTATTGTATTCAATAGACGAAGCTTTGAGAAGGCAAGCATTTTATGTGATATAAATTATTCTGAATCCATTCATAAGTCATGGGCTTCAAGTTTTAACACTATTCATAACAAGAACCAAATAAGTTACACCATCCAGATAGTTAGAAAGATAAGAGAAACAATGCCGATTACTATCAGCGCTGTACATTATCATTGTTATAGTTTTTGATAATAGTCTTGATACTTGGATCACTAAATGGCACTGCGAGTTTCAACAATTTCTATCATCACGTGCACGTACGATAAATGTTGCCCTACGTATATATAGGTAATGATCGCCGTAAATTGGCATTGTTTATACCTTTGTAACTTCGATGCAGCTGCATAAGTATATCAGACAAGATATTTCTACACGGCATCAGATTTGTATTTTCTGGATCTTTATTTTATCGCGATATAAAATGTACAAGAATCGATGGAAAGTCGATTGCAACGATTTAATTGAAGTCATGAATCGTGAATAGATTTCATAGGATTTCATAGGTTTTTTTTCAATTTCAAATAGCGTAATTTACGATGAGAAAACGAAACTATAATATTTTGTAAGAACACTTCTCGTTCAAATTTATAGTGGTTTCAAAAATATTTTTCAAGAGTTCAATAAAATACATTCAGGGATATTGTTTTGCAACAAAAAGTGTGCAAAAATCGCAAGTATTACACAAAATAAAAAATAAACAAAATTAAATTTCAGAACCTCGCTTCACCAATCAAAATGAATACTGTCAACATTTTGTTTTTCAACAAAATCATTGTCTTCTTATTTTAAAAACTCATCATCTTAAACCGCTGCACCGTCATCTAACCGATTGTTTATCTCTAAATTTGAGAGATAAGAAAACTGACCTTCACAGGTGAATTGTCCATAATGTTTTCCGCTACTTTTGTCTCCACAAACGACGCACTCGATATTAGGTGATTTGTCGGCTTGCGAGCCGCCCGATTGTGAGCTATTAGCCTGACTTCCAGGGGTCGTGCTGGGGGGCAACGGGTCCCGCGGGGTAAGAACGGGAACCGCGGGCACGAGGCACGTAATGTCCTCGGGGGTAGCCGACGGCGTGAGGTGTGTTGGCGGCATAGGTGGTGGTGGGCCGACCGTGAGCGATGCTCCGGGAGCCGTGCCGGCGTCTCCCCTTGAAGTTGGAGTTGCACCGAGTACAGTTCCAGGGTCCCGCGAAGCCCAGGAGGGCGGCGGAGCCACCAGCGCCATGGAGGCGGTGGTGCCGCGCGCCGGGAACCCCAGATCCAACGTGCTGGAAAGCTCCGGGTGATGGGCTGCAGGAACCCGCCCGGGGAACAGGGTAGCCGTCGCGGCCGGGTAAACCACCCCGGCAGTCGCCAGGGCGTCCGTGCCTTCTGACTCCTCGCGAACCACCCTGCTGACTCGTTGATCTCGCGCTCAATTAAGTCCTCTCGCCTCCTCCTAGAGAGACGGTTGTCATCCGGAGTCTATGTCATCCAGCTCGCGGGGTTTGACAAATTTGTTATTGCCAATATCTGAAGCCACACTCGACTCAGTCTCTCGATCTCAACTGCAATCACTCGATCGCACTATCCGCACTAACCGATTAGAGAAAAAACACTGGGGCACTGGCGAATTCCGAACCAGACCTGCTCCGCACCGGGATTAAAACAATCGTAGCACCAGGCTGGGTTTTTGTTTGGAACTGCGTTGGAGCACTGCACCACTGTTCATCACGTGGACCAGCGTGTTCACCAAGTTGACCCGGTCAAAGTTCTGAATCGCGTCATCTCTTATCAATCGGTGGCGCGTTGTCAGTCAATCACCCGCGAATTAAAATCGCATGAACGGATAAAAAAAATACTGCCCGGTGTCCGTGGCACTATACACGACAGAGCGCACGGTCTCGCTTGAGCACGACTATTCTTGGGGACGACCAAAGACCGACTGTCAGCGAAGGCGACCCCTGACACCAACCTAACCCCACCACGCCACTGGAACCTCGCGGATTTCTCGCGGTTAGCCGGTTACCATGACGACCGAGGGTTGGGTCGAGTCCCGGGCGTGCCCCGGATCGCCTCTCATTGGCTACCTCCTTGTCCTACCTTCCTCGGCACGCGCGCCCCAAGGTGCCCACTTCGAACCCGATGCCCTCACTCCTGCCTGCCGAGCGCTCTTCCCTCTCCCGCTTTCTTTTTACTTCGTTTGACAAGGCTTTAGCCTAGTCTACCTCTGTCCTTTCCGCGCTCTCGCTTCCACCAACGCAGTCGAGTGGCAACCGTGCGCGCTTGCCTCACATCGCTTCAACCTGCTGATAGCATAAGCTTATCTTTTTCCCGTCTTTCTCTCATTCTTCTCTCCTTTTTTCAATCTTCTTTGTCAACTACCGTCAACTCGACATCACTAAATTTCAACTTCACCCAAACTCTGAACTATATTTTGCTCACAGTCTGATTGATAAGAATTATACTGTAGATTTTGTCTTTGCAATATTTTTATTTCACTCTCTCTCTCTCTCTCTCTCTCTCTCTCTCTCTCTCACTCTCTCTCTCTCTCTCTCGCTCTCTCTCTCTCTTTATCTCTTTCTTCTTTTAATTTCTGTAATTGAACTGCACTGTTTTTTATTACCAATTTATTTTTCTGCCTTGCAAACAAACTGACTAATAAATTTAATTTTGCAAATTTGTTGTTCAGTGAATCAAAATATCTGCAAAAGGAAAATATTAAAAATGTTGGATCGTGGTTTACGTTTTCTCCGTTAAAAGAATGTGTGAAGCCATGTTTTATATCTTTTGGCGTGTTCACATGCTACTTGAACTACGCAGTGGCACGCGACAATCAACAAAAAATGCTGCAGAAGCAGACTCTTTGACGCGTGGCAGCACGCTTCCATTAACCTTAGACCCAGGCAATTCACAAAAATAAGCACTACCTACTGCGGCACTCGAAATCATGTAAGCAACTGCGTTGTTCCTTAGCTGATGCTGCGAAACTCGCCCTTTTATATACACGACGATGAGGAGAAGGTTGGCGCACAAAAGAAATGCGATCATAAGAAACTTTGATTCCTCTGTTCCCTGTCCCCAAAACGACTCTGTGATTAACGTTCAACCGATCAGGTGTAATGTATCTCTAATGAAAAAAAAATGATTTATTGATTTCAGCGTACGGAAACGGTTTTAATTTTTAACGCACCGAAATCATACTGTTATACCAATCGCGTTTGTTTACACAACCATACGCTTTTCTTCAAATTCTTTTCGGCGTGGCCAAATCGTCGAGTAATCCTGTTTTCGTCCCCTTACATAACGTAACTATTTGTAAAAGGATTTAAAAGTTCCATTGCTCATACGACAGGGTGAATTTTGTGAGTAAAAAAAAACCTGTAATGCTCACTTAATCCGCACGCTTACAAAACTTGATTTCATTGTATCGAATAAAATGATACATCGGGAATTAAATAAAACACATACATCGAGATTTACGACGATTATGTGTATTTATGAATCAAGTCCGGTTTTACACCGATTGAAAAGCGATTTCTATCTTTCCTTGTCATGCAATTCAATATTCAAGAAGAGACAAATCGATAAATTCATTCTGATTATGAAATTTGCTGCATTTTGTTTTTTTTGCTTGCATTTTGCCGCGTTATGCATCGGTTTAATTTATCATGGAGAAAAATGCAAAATCAAGAAACTGAAAGAAGTGTCTTTTTGCGAAAAGAAGCCGGAAAGAAGTTGCATAGAGGGTGAGAAACGACGCAGAGTAGGAAGAGGTCAGAATCGAAGTCTGACAGCCAATGGGGACGGCGAGCCAAGTGGGGCGCGAAAAATGGGCTGGGCTGACTTCCTTCCACCCTGAGCGGGTTCTAAGGGCGAGGGTGAGGGTAAAGGTACTCTCCGAAGTAGGGGCAACGAGGGCTTTTACGACGACCCAAACATCCAGCCAGGGTCAGTTGGGTCGCAGCCCTGCACCCCTATAGCCTTGTCTGTCACGCTCTTTGCTCTTCACGTACATTTAACTCAACCGTTCGATTCAATAAGATCATATTTTTCTCATCCGAAAGAAAAAAAAAGTGGTCTGTATATTAATCTTTGATCCGTCGTATCAAAACTTTTAACATCCCATCAATCAAAATCTAAGCAGACGTATAAAACTGTTCATATGTAAACTTTACATATTAATCCAACAAGTTCAACAAAAATAAATTAATTAAATTATTGTTGTCTCAATATTGAATCTTCTTAGATGTAAATTTTTGAAAGGTAACTTGATCTATACATTGATTACAATAATAACAGCAAAGATAATAAAAATAGCATCTGAAAAGTATAGAGATCGAGTTTGGCAGTCGGACTTTTGATCATAAGTCAATAATGTGACCTTTGACTGAACTGAACGTTAAAAGTCGTCGGGGTAACTCGGAACAATTTTACTGTGTCTCGATATAGCTTCGTCAGTGTCAAATCACCTGTCAATAGAAGACGGAATTCGTCGTCGGTGTAACGCTGCCCAGTTTTTGTTTCGATGTTTGAAATGTCGTCTAGGTCTAAAGAGCAATGCACTCCACACTCTCTGCACTGTTTCTTTCGATGAATTTGAAACTTTGACTTGGGACCTATATCTATAGAATTTCTTATAAACGCCAAATACGTTTTTATTAATTGGTAAACCTGATACATTGAAAAGCAATGTTTTTTTGAAAAAACTTTTTTATGCAAATATATGAATGTATAATCTGATATTAAAATTGTTTAAAAAATGATATTCTTCCCCCTGCAAATTTTGAACGGTAAGTATCAAACAACACACAAACAGACGTACAAATCGATTGATAGTCAGAATGTGACATCGCAGCAAAAGCGATTGCTGGTAAGATACGAAGGGTAGATGTTAGCCATCAGGCAGTTGAATTGCGGGTGCAAGGTCCACCACGTAGCCGCAACGCAAAGTTAGCGAGGAGCCGTGCAATCACCCTCGCTCCACTGCGGTTAGCCATACAACTTGCTCGACTTTTGGAGGGTGGCGTCGGGGTTCAGTCTACCACTACAACGGGGTTGGCGCATCGCGTATAAGTGTACCACGACGATGGGGCGCGCCGGTCGAACAATGCCTTCATTCAATGCGCTTTAGATATGATTACCGGAAACCATCCCGTAATTACTTTTTGTACTTCGAAACGCTCGCTCGACGAGCCATTCCCTAGTCGCGATTTCATGACAATCTTTTTTCCTGTGTGTTCTTTCGTGTTCTACGTGACATGTTACAACTGCAATTTCAACTTGCATGAAAAGCCCTGGCCTTTGTTTAACTATGCTACTTTTGTTAATTTTTTTTTTTTTTTTTTCGTATTCATATGATCATATTAACCTTTTTATTTTAATTTTAAAATACGAAAGATCAAATTGAAGTTTCTATCTGTAATAAACATTTAGCGCATGAATAAACATAGAATCTTGGCTGAGCTCTTATCGTTTGAAAAAATTACAAGACCTGGTGAAAGCTCATAGCTTGAATAGATTCTAGACGACAAGCAAAGGTGCCTCTATATTACGAGTGTGTTTATATTTGCTCCATCTTCTCTTATCTGCTTTCTCCCCAGAGTCCTTTTGTTCGCACTCTTTCGACTGTTACTGCCGCAAAATTAACTCCGCAAGAGCGAGTTTAAGAAGTGGCGCGCTTTATACGCCCCCATAGCCTGGGGGTCCGTTGGCATTGTCCCGGCCCGAGTATTATTTTAACATTATCAGTGCCGAGGACCTGCTTAATTAATTTATTTATGAAGTGTTGGCACACCGGCTCTCCACGATGCAGCCAAACGTCTCCCGAGATTCAACCCCTTGTCGCTAGATCTTCGCGTCTCCGAACCACAATGATGGATGAGAAGCTGCTTCGCTCACTGATACACGTGTGCGCTCTTTCTTTATTGTTTCTTGTTATCGTCGTGAAGAAAAAAGGAAATTCCACGCGATAAGAAAGTGTAGCTCGGGAGAATTGCGCGGTGCAACAAAGGGTGAACTCGTTTCGGTTTGAGTGATAACTGAAAGTCAGGATTTGACGGAGATTAATTGGTGGTTTGTTGTTAATCATTCCGTTGAAGCGAGATGAGAGATCAGCTGAATGCTTGTTCAATTAGGATAATCAAAATAATTTGAATACGATTTTTGTGAGGTTCATGATGAGTTACTAATTATGAAAATTGGGATGACAAATGAAACTAGGCAAATATTTTTACACCACGATTTTTAGGGGTTCGGTTTGAAGTCGCAATCAATCACATGATCATTCGGCAGAAAAATCAACATTGTGAACTGGTGAAAAAACAATGCGAAACAGACACATACTAGATGAAGGTGGTCTGAGGCGGAAATCGCCGGTGTACAAAGGTCAATGATATTTGCATACGTCCGGCTGTTCCCCTACTGCAAGGTCACTCCACAGTGGGATCATGGATCACCTGCCCTGCGATTAGCAAGGGTCAAGGAGATGCGAGGACCAGTAATAATATTCAGTGGTCCTACTCTGTTGCCCTGCAACTGAAATTCCGACAAAAATTGATGACAAATTAATGATTCCTGAAGGTATATACTTAGTGAAAATCGTTAGATGTCTATTTTGATTCTGATTATTTATAGCTGTTAGTTTTTATTGAAAACTTTGACGTTACGGTAATCGCAACGGACCAAAGTACGCGCCAAGAGGGTCATGGGGAATTCGATTTTGCCGAGGTCACTAATGATCCTGCGTCAAACACGCGGAAAGAAAACTTCATCAATTTTGCTGGACGTGTCGAGGTATTGCGCTGATCGAGTGTAAAATTTTCCATCCAATTTGTCGGCTTCGAATCACTTGACTTGATTGGATTAGGAATATAAAAGTAGAACTTTGGGCTCGTCGCCAAGGTGTTGTGTCCGTTGTCTCTGGTTTGAGAAATAGAAAAAAAGTTGAAATCATCAAAAGATTTCTTTGCTGGCCACATTTTAGTGACCCCTCGTTGACACAAGTGAGAGACGTCCGTTAATGATTCTTAGATTTAAAAATCGCTGCATTCGAAACTGAAGGATCTAACTATGATGGTAGGGTAGTTTGAAGGTGAAGGGAAAGGTAATACAGTGAGTTTGCTAATAGTTCCACATCAAACAGCGACTGACCGTTTAAGCGCGTGAAATATCTCGGAAGACGCATCATCAATCTTCCGAAATGTTTTTTCACGTGTAAATACTTTTGTACTGGCTAGTCAATTTTGCAGCAGATGACGAGTTCAAACGGTTTAGAAATTTTTGACGCGGAGAAAAAAGGAGTATTAGTTCCAGGTGCCAGGTTCAGGAGTTTGAGTCGAACATCAATTTGTAAGCCGTTAAGTTGATGCTGGAAAATGAAACGTTTTTAGACTCAAACGAGTTACGTAATGACCGATAAATTTTACAGTAGAATGTTGAAGTTTGGATTTAATTGGGTCGAAATGGGGTGCTCAAAGGCCAAGCTTAATAACCTTCAGTATGTCCGTATCTGCAGTCATTTTTAACTAAATGATAATTAAAAGTTGCCCATTCGTTTATAAATTAAAATGTCTTAAGGAAGACATAAGGAAGACTCGACTCCTTCACGGTATCAGAAACCATTCAACCATTTTGTATTCCTCAGAATGGTATATGCAAGTTATGAGTTTTCTCTTAATGAGTAGCAAACCTAAAGTACTTGAAGACCCAGAAGCAACCAACTCGAATCTACGAATCTTCAATTGTTTAAAACAACAATTGATCTTATAACAAAAAGATTCTAATTTGATGTTTCAAGTAGGAGTCGAAAAATAATATTTATATAATAGACTCATCTTTCAAGCGTCACCGATACATTATTCAAACCAACCAAAAAAAAAAAAAAAAAAAAACGTTCTGACGAACTATAAAAAGATGATGCTCAAAACAAACTGTTAGACGAAAGCGTTACATTTGCATGACGAGAAAAAAAAGGTTCGTTTGAATCAAGACATCCAAACGTATCGCATTCATCAGTGATCGTTGTTATGGCTGTGCCATAATTCATCGTTGATGCACTGGGTAATGGAGAAATTTTTTTCCCCTCTTGCATCGGTGAATAATGACATGCGTCCAATCAATGACAATCGTTAATGAAATCAATCCGACGGCAGAGAAGATGCTCCTCGGAGCTGCTCGTTGCCGGGTAGCCGTCAGTAACGGTCCGACGCATGACTCGCGTTTCGCGATCGCCTCGATAGCGTCAAGTGCATAATGCACACGACAGAAAACTCACCATTAATTAATCTTGCCGAGGTGTCAACAGAATTAATGATACGTCGATCGTCTTGTTTCTCCTTTTGCGACGCGTCGGTGATTGATATCCCATTCTGAAAATACAAATAACTTGGATCAATCACGGATGTTTTGCTGCGAGGTGTTGCTGAAATCGTCATTTCATTCTTATTACTTATTTTTTCGAGAGTTTAATTAGTTAATATCTTGCAGGTTTCATAAACTTAGTCAGGGTTGTTGCACTTAATTTATTTTCAAATCCCTACCTAATTTTCCGTGTCAATTAAAAATTCGTTGTGACTATTGCTACTTTTATAAAAACTATAAACATAATATCAAACAAGTTTCTTAGATAAAATATAAGATTGATAATTGAATCATCATTATTTCAGACAATTTATCTGTTAATAATCTTATGTTCAAAAAATCATTGCGTTTTGTGTTAAATTTCTTGCCTTTACCTGTTTTCCCAGGTGTGCAAGATCCCTGCTCGAAACACAGTGCACTAATCAAACCATTTTACTCGATTGCAATACGGATGCGCACAAGCGTCGGGTAACCACCAATCTTCAATCATAACTTGATAATAACGTTTATCATTACATATTCGGTCTTTCAATATTGGCGATCAATATGAGAAGCATCTAGGGTTTGGATCATCTCCACTGATAGAATGTCGATAATAAAGTTGATGGCATAGTAAAGTTAATGCCATAGAATAAACGTTACAGAGGAAATATATAATTTTCGAAAAATGGTACATATCAGCGACGAGTTCACAATTATTTGCAAGTCCGTTCACTTGACTCGGATTAGCGTCGATATCATCCACCAACGTATTGCGAGGAACTTGGTATGAACTCGCTATCAAAGAACGAGAGGACGAGGGGCAAGGAAAAAAGAGTCGTCGGTGGAATGGGTTTTTAATCAGTGTATTGCGGACAATGGTGTCCCCGTGGGGCACCAGCCCTTGTACCTTCTTCTTTGGCCTTGAATATAAGCGCGTGCCCTCGCTCGCCCCTCGTCCCATTCGCACACCCTCCCCAAAACCGCGCTGCTTACACTACCGGAGACGCACTAAGATAGAACATTGCGTGTGTGTAATTTCGACCGCGTACATTGTCAAGCGTCTTCCATTCCACGGACTCATTAGGCGCCTTATTACGCAAATTCGCTTTTCATGCCTATAGCCTCTGCCTTCTTCATTCAGCATTTTAATTATGTGAGCATGTTCGTTTTTAATAACACGGAAACTTGCATGGCAAAACTTGTGAGAAAGTTTGACAAACTGTGCACACGTTGATCGCGCGAAAAATTTATTATTTGTCAACGCGGGTTTGTTTTTGTCTTTTCTTGTTGTTGTGAAAATAGTTCTAAATAAGCTTGTCGATTCATAGATTCAACATTTCAAAGAGGACAATTTGCATTACGGTATCTGTTCCGGGACATGCGCATTGTAGGACTAGAACGTGATGGTTGAAAGTGAAACCGCGCAGCAATCAGTGTCAGCCATATGTCACACGGGCAACATTAGCGCGCGTATCAATCGAGGGGAAACAAGCACGACGAGGACAAGCGTATATGTATACGCACTCGCGTATCTCATCTTTGGCTGTATAATCCACTCGGCTCCCTCAGCCTTACCCTTTTTGAGCGTGTAAATTATTACTTACACGGACGATTGTGTCTTGACGCGCACACGAAAACCGAAAGACCTCAATAGGTTTCGAGTACGACAGAGAGATAATGCGCCCACGACTATGTCATGTGGAATGACTTTTCATTCATTGCGGTTAAAGGGTGGCATTGCGTTATTACGATACGAATGAGTTCTTAGGTCGGCATTGTTACACTCGTCAATTGTCACATCGGTGCAATTCTATTAGAACGAGAGGATGAAGTGATTTAGCATACTGCATCTGCAATATAGTGATGTAGATTTGATTTCCTGTTCTCTATGGAGAAAGCTTTCAATATTCTTTCTTTTCATTCATTCAAATTTTTCAATTATTTTTATTATTTTTATAACATATTTTTATTCACAATCAACATTCTCTTGAGAGGATCTTTGAAAACAAAAATTATAAGATCACGAAATATTTGTTTTAGAAACTCTACAAAACGCAAGTTGGCTAAATTTTGTTTTTATTTGTCACCCGTCTCCGACAGTTTTGTGTCCATTATTTTTGTCAGTCGTTATTTATCATCCTTGTATCGTAGCATTTTGCTTCTCTTGCAAATAACCTTTACTTTCGTAGCTCAGAAGCAATATCAACAACGAGAGAAATCACGAATGCATCGCAGCGACGGACAATATTTGCATCGAGGAAAGCGCATTGTCCATTGTTGCAGGCACTTGAGACGCGTTAGTGCAGTTATCTCGCGTTGGCATTCCATTGTTCCTTCGAATCATAGCATCGACACAGTCGTAATCTATATGTTTATGCACATCTAAGGTATCAACTATGGGTAAATAGACGACAGGCAAACGCTCATTCGCTAATAGAATTTCGACAGACATATAAACCATTTGCGACGGGCAAAATATAAAGTCTGAACACAATAAGACAGAGCTAAGCAAATTTCTGTTCTGGATGTTAAATTAAAATCGAACCAACATTTTTTCATATATTTAAACATGGGACTCTTTTTAATTAATTATCATTTCGCTTTGTTCACCTACGGTTCACACTGCCAATGAAACTACGATGAAATAGTTTTGAGTATACAAAAATGATAATAATTAAATAAGTATTGAACAAAGAAAGGCAATTATTTCAGAGGATCTTTAGTTGAAATTCATTAACCAAGGTTAAAAATGAACGTGGCAATAAGCAACCTTGCAAAACTGTTGAGTCAAGAAGAGCCCTCAAGATGGAGGTTGGAAAAAAGCTAAAGCATTGATTGCAAGACGAAATTTGTTGAAACTTGATATGGAACTCGCAACGCCCATTATCCGCACAAAATAACCCCGTTGAACCTGCCGGTGTAGCACCTCTCGTGTGGTGCGCACGTAGTCGTCATTATTATATATAACTTAATTGTACGTAGACGAAGAGGGTAAAACGCTGGGAGATAGATCGTGTCGGGGAATAAGCAGTCGCGTGACAGATGTTATCCAAGCATGTCGGGTCGCAATTCAGAGGCCAAGCAGAGTGCTTGCTCTGCGCTATCAGTGTCATTCGCGGGACCGAGGGATGGTGCTGCGTCGATAACACCGCATGGCGAAATTCTGCTATTGCGCTGCACACGCAGAATTGTGTAATAACTTATATATCCTCTTGTACCGACGAACATGTGCGTCTACGAGCGAACATGTTTACACATAGACTACAGTTTCTACGCGTACTCGAGAGCTGAGGTCTCCTTTGAACTCGAGTTACCATAATCAGTCAGCCGCAGAAAAGGCCGTTGGGATTAATTAAGCTGTAATTACCGGCCAGACTTCTCTGAACGTTAATGGGCAACCTGATATCCGTGAAAGGCCGGACACCGCATGAATAGATCACTGACCGAAGTACGCGGTCGGGCTTCTATATTTCGATCTGACGAAATTACGCCACCCGAGCGCCCTTTTTCATGAATATGCATTACCTTGACCTCTCGGCGCTTTGTATCCTATCGTCCGCGCTGTTTATGTCGTTTCGAATGTTTTACACAAAACGGATGATGTCAGCCTGTTGCCCGAACTTTACAATTATTGTGGAAAAGATATAAAGCACGGAGCTATTCGAGGCAGTTCTGTCCATCAATATTATTTCAACTTCATTATAAATAGGTACAAATTTTTTGTTGACGCTAAATAAAATAAATAAGAGTTGGCTTATATATTTGGAAAAAATAGTCAATAGAATATAGATTTGCTGTCTTCAAACATGAAACCTAATTGTTGCTCTTATAACATATGTTGTATTAATCTTTCCTTCAACTGCAAATTGGAAGTAAAGCTTGTGAAATGTAATATTTTATTTACAGTGTAATCCACTCTCAAGTCCATTTTATCTTTCACTGTTTACATGATTCCAAAATTAATATTCATCCACTTCACTAGTTGGAATCTATAATTGTAATTCGTGGTGGATGTTTTTTTTTTTTTTTGTTTTGCAATCAACCAAGCATTATTATACCCAATGATGAGCTGTTGAATGAAGCTGCTCATATCCTAGTAGACGTCAAGCCCTTTATTTCCCTTGACTCAGACTGCAAAGTGTCTAGAACCTTTCAACCGTGGCACCATACATAATTAGCACGTGAATCAACTGATGTACATGATCAGTGGACTCAGTGAATTTCAATCACGCCGAGGCTCTCAAGCCGTTGATAGGCATTATATCCGATTAATACATAAATCAAAACACGCATTCAGTAGGCTGGACGCGAGCGGAAGGAAGTGACAGAGCAGAGGGGTGGCGAGCGTGCACCTGAAGGTTTGCGCACAGCCTGAAGACGGCAAAAAGGGCAGGGACGCAGTGACGCGATGGATGCCCTGAAAGGTAATTACTTCATCCTATGTGCAAACAATGGCCCGTACGGCGCCTTTTGTCCCGCGTGAGAAACAAAACCTCTGGTCAGTGTGCCTACACGTAAGCCCGGTGGGGCTGTCCTCGCTCTTGCCTTACCTGTTCCTCGCCAAGTAACTGACACTTGCGAGGGGGCCCAGGAGATTATACCTTTAACGTCTTGTGCAATGAATTACATAAGCATTAATCAGCGGGATGCCTTTGGGCCCCGCCAAAATCGTCCCGTTACCAAGACAATGCCACGGCTTTCAGTGTACTGTTACTTCGACGTTCCTTCAACGTCGCCTGTCAAATTCGAAGACACAAAAAAAAGCATCGGTATCATAACAATGCGCGCTTTTTATCTCTGTTTGTGTTCGTTACATATAATCATGTGAGACCGGTGCATGTAAGAAGGATGTATAATTACGACGTGATTTTTCAACGATGAGACGTCGTTTTGGCTGATGGCCCGAAAGGGATATCACATGATGCATAACAATTACAGCACAATTGTTGTCAAATGTTTGGAGACCTAAGATTTGCCCTGCGGATAGAGTATACAGAAATATGATACTTGCAACCTGAGGATGAGATCATTATTAGATCGCGAGTTTAGGGTTATCCGGCTAATTGAACCGGTGGTGAAATTTAATGACTTCATTAGGATTCGAGAGGAACTTTTTTTATCGCAGTAATTTGATACTGCATCATTTTTTTACGCCAAATTTAAGATAAGATTATTTATATTGTTGCATAATCTTATAATTAGTATGGAATGTTTGTTTTTTTTTTCTGTATATAATAAAAAAAAGATCGGTCGAATGCAAGTGAATTTACCTCGTTCGCGAAATCGAGTTTGAAATGAAAAAAAAGTGTCAAGGAAAGAGAGTGAAGTATCAATCGCTGGGACAGGTTAACAGCGTGAATGGTTGTTTTGAATGGGAAGGCGCGACGCGAACGTAACGCATAATATAACGCAAATGGAATCAACAGCTGTCAACGTTCAATCGAGCGAATTTCGTGGCACTATCGGCGCAACGGCATCGGAAAAAAGAGCGCATTAAATGCCACCCACACGTTAATCGTCAATCCTGTTAGCAACGCGGAAGAGCGCCCTTCCGTAACGAAGGATCATCCCTTAATCCGTTCATTCGCTACCCCTCAGCCTCTCAACGCTTTGCGTCGCGTGAACGAGAGAGTGCTTTCGGAAGTTGCACACCCCACGTACAGACGTGCGCGTCCGTGTTTTTCATATATCTCCGTTTTTTTGCACGTTGCTGCTACGCAACGCCCTTTCAACGCCGCATCACTTTGATGCATCCTGCATTGAAACAATAATGCATCCGCACATCAACATTGCATCATAAAACATCAGTACTGATGCTTTAATGAAATGGACCTGTTTTATTTCATTATTTACTGAACCGCGAAATAAATTTTTGTACTTTTTTGAACCAACTTGAACTTATTCTTTAACGGACAAAATTGAAGAATTAATTTTTGTAAAACCTTTTATTGTAAAACTGTTTGAATTTGTGAATGCTGTTTGATGTATGATTAATTGAAAGAGAAAAAATCAAATTAAATTGGATGCATGAAACAAAACTATCGCAAGATTAATCAACAGAAGTCGATGCGATTAGCAGGACAGGTCACTGGTTATGAAGAATGACACTGTCATCTAACACGGTATCCGCAGTCAAATCGTGGACCCTCGCAAGCAAAGGCAAAACCATCAAATACCTCTGGTTCAGCGACAACACATCCCCTAGGCCAGGTCGAACCTCGATAAAAAAAATCTCTTAATAAACACGTCTGACAACGTAGCATAGTGCATAACTTGCACGAGCCACGAGAGCGCTGTTCCTCAGTATATCCTTGTTGCTCATTCGAACTTGGGTACAGCGCGACGACCGAGTGGTGGTGCGACGCACAATGGATAAATGAGATTTTTTGTGACTGATTGAGATCCGAGAACAGGACAAGATCCAAGCGAAAGGAAGAGGAGAAAGGGGGACCGTCTCCCGCGGGAAGTAGCAGAGTGTACCGATGATAGGGTAGGTCCCTCGGGAGCAAGAAGAAAGGGTTGACAGAGGAGGATTTTAATACTAGCACTGTGGTCGGGCTCGCCATTGTCGATAAAACGTATCGACCGAATTACCATAAATACACTGCGCAAGAAGAACGAGGATTATTTGCACCGCTATTTTATCTTGTGTCATGCTTCGGCTATCTTTGAAGAGCAGGTTTTTGATACTGTTATTGGATTTTCTCTCTATTAAGATATTAATTTATTAATCGCTATTCAGCTTATAAATGAAAAGTAAGCTTGAAAAGTATAATATTCGATAGAGCAATTTTAGTTTTTTTCAGAATTAAATAACCATTTCTTTGATAGGAAATTGATTATGTCCACGATATGACATTTGATTTAGTTGCGTACTAGTATAAGTGTCGTAAAAAGCAACAAAATGCAATCTGACATTAATAGCAGCAGGTGCGAACGTTATTTCTATATGAAAAAAAAAAACGTTAAAATGTTTGAATCACTCATAATTTAGACCTTTGCAGACAAAAATTCATTTGACTTCTGGTGTATAAAAAGGGTCGCGGTGGGACCACAATGAGTAATAAAATTATCCCCAAGCTGGTACGAAGCAATAAAGAGATCTGATTAGGTCAACCTGAGTAATAAAAAGTTCCGATTTCATCCCATCAGATAATAACTCGGACCATTGACCTTATTTCCCCACGATGGTGTTTTTATGTCGCTCCATATTCAATCCTACCTCACTTTCAGACCAATTATCAAACTATTGACCTTTCAAACAAAGTCTTAATCATTTTGTACCTCATTTTTTCATAATTCTCTAGAAAATTAAAAAATCTTGACTAGAAAATGTATCTTACTTTTATTCCGTTGTTTATGAAATAAACTATCACAATTGAAAAATTATTTCAATTGGAATAAATTTTATAATATCCTATCATTGAAATAAAAGTTCAAATTGAGATTCAGTTTCAGCACTGTATACCGATTGTAAGTTCTGGACGTCCAAGAATTATGCAAATCAAACGGGCTATTTAACTTAAAAACGGACAACGCAAAGGTGGCACTTCACAGGGCGATGAAGCACAAGAGAGTCCGAGACGAAGAGTATCGTCGGCCGGTTTTTCGTTGGGATCGAATTCGTTCGGCGGGTTTTGTGCACGGCTCGTTCATCAAACTGTCATAATTAATAGCGTCTTTTTGTGTGCCCCAAGTCCCCTCCGAATCTTAACACTTTGTCTTACGCACGCAGTGCAACGTACCAAAAAGAGCTATTTATGCGATTATGTCGGCCCAACAAAAGTCATGGCCGAACGACGGTGGGAATACGTCTGGACGACGACCGATGACGACTTCCATCACGTGTGTTTTGATCGCAACTGAGATCGTTTAGCTTTCACACTTCTTGTTTTGCAACAAATCAAAAATTGGCTTTTTATTTTTGAACATATACCAGTTGGACATGGCGATGGTGCCAGATTTCGAGTCCCGGTTACACACCTAATTAGGGGAGGTTCTATACAAAACTGGGATAATTAATTGAGACAATGATAAATACCTGAGCATTAATCAACGCTATCCGCCAAGCCGGACTGAAGGATTCGTTTCACATTTTATCGCCTCCCACTAACAGAGACTTATTCCATCTCACCTTTCTATTTCTTTTTTGTTGTATCATTTCGGGCACTGTAAATTATTTTGACGGTCAAAGCCAGTGTTCAATTGCCTTGGCAAATCTATAAATGCCACATTTTTTATGGCGAATCTCTGGCCGACAATGACAGTCAGATGATATATTTCCCGTTTATAACTTTCGTTTAAAATTATTTTCCCAACGAAGATAACATTTAAAATTATAAATAACAATTAGTTTATTTAATCGGGGTACAACAAAATGGATAAATTTTGCTCTGAAAATGATTTACACCGTGGTTAATAAGCGTTGCCGCACATACATCGGAATTGACGTTAATCTAGCACTTTGTGGAACGAAAATAAACGCTCGTCAAATAGCGCTCGTGGACTTTCGTTGCGAGATCGCGGATTAGCTTGACGCTAAGTGTACGCCGGCTGACAAACATAAGAAATACGCGGCTCGACTTATAGTATAACACGGCGTATACGCCATATGGTTAATGGCTTCCGCGTTGCTCGCGCCGTCATTGATAGCGCGGAGAAAAGCCATGCCGACGTCTGGTGTCAGGGATCGCATTCGTGCCCCTTGTACAAGGTGTCCATTAAGTGCAATCGATTGTTCGGAAATGCAATGGTCCCGATCAAGTGCAGCTTATTCGTACCAACGAGTTATGTTCTCGCGCAACTGCGTGCCATGTCCTCACTCTAAATAATAACAGCTTTCCATATTCGTTCGCGTGTAACGTTTTTACATTCCTGGTACACCGACCCAACTCTACTTTTTTTGTCCCCCTCTCAACTTCGATCACAACTTAAGTGATTAACTAATATGGAAAATCAACATTTTTCCCTCCCTCGAATTCCATTCGGTACATTTTCGCGAATGAAAAAACAACAATTAAATGACTCCATAGGTATCGAGATGATTTTTCTGAACGGAACACGGGTCATTTGTCATGACATTTTTGTGCGATTCGGTTTGGGGATATAAAAAAGGTGTGGAGTTTACAGAGGTGACCTCGTGGGTTCGGTACCTACCCGGTGGGCAGGATTATTTTCACGTGTCACCGTTTTCTGATACATCGGCGAGTTCGCAATGACAACCAATCGTTTTCTGGTATAAATATATTCGAGGTGTCACCTCGGGGTCAATTCGGCTTCCTCGTCGTACAGCACGCACATGTGCACACCGACAGAGAGTAGCTGGCCGCTCGCACACAGTCGTGTACGTACGTGCATATGTTAATCCTTCACAATAGGATCCACTACAATGGCCTTTGTCCGTTGCGAGGGAAAGAAGCAATGAAAAACGAGACTTTCGATCGAGTCCAATCAGACGATCAACTCGAATTGACGCTCATCTCGGGAAAAACGAGGCTCGATTCAGGTATACGCTTCGTCGACGTCCAAACCGTTGCAATTCTGTCTGTTTCAAACTTTTCGTTTTGCATTTTTCTCGCGCCCGGTTCAATGTTTATCAAGGCATGAACAATTTCGTCCAGCTCTTTCCTCTCTTCTATTTCATGAAAAATTTGAAACTTTTTTTCATCGATAATATTGTTTGATCCGAGGCCAGGGAGATGTTTGAGTTGGTTCTGTAACTGTATAGAAATCATTTATTTCATTTCAAAAGTCATGTCTCCTAGCTTGTTCCGAAGATTAATAATCTTGACAAGGTTCGCCCCTGGTTAAGGTCTTCTAATTCATGTTGCACTTTTTTTTTTCATACCGTCTTGTTTGTCGAAACTGTGAAGTCACGTCGAACGAACGTTTTCCTTAACAAATGAACGAGCACGGTGTCTCTAAATGTTTTGCGATGGCACATGGTGAATAATATTATTAACGTTGTAAATTGGATTCAACGCCGGAATGCAGTTAAGAATATAACTGTTGTTTCGGAGTTGTAGGCCGTGATAGTAGGAATGAAACTGGCGGCGACGTCATTTGGAAGATATTTATGATCCTTGATTTGACATTACGGCTGAAAATGTCACTGATAATAAAAAGAATCATTGATACAGCTAACCGAAGAAGCAAAAACATAAAATCACAGCTAAACGGAAAGCGATTTTCGAGTGTGGGATTGATTTTATTTTCGCCAGTGTATCAACATAATAAAACTTCTAATCAACTCCTCCCTTCGGAGGCACATTGTGCAGAAGCGTTGAACCACCCACGTACGACAATAAATGCAAAGCCCCATCGATCCCCAACAAATTTGACCTTTATCCATACAGAGTACGCTCGAGTATATGGCGTGCACGCAACCAATTCCCCTTTTTCGATCTGCAAATACACAATTAAGTTATTCAATTTGTCCTCGGCTGGGGCGATCATCCTCTCCAAGTGATAATAAGATTGTGTTCATAAAACACGTCTGACTGATCCCGCGGTGCGTAAAGAAGTGATAGAGAAAGAGAGAGGGTTGACAAGACCGTTGCCTGAGCCCGGGAATCACAGCGACTTTCATTAGCCTATATTAGGAAGCGTGTAAAGGCGTTAATCTGGCAGAATTAATCTGACTCAGTCGGTTACTTTCCCTCAATATGCCCTGGTTGCCGGGGATACAGACCCTTTGCTTCTCGGGCAGAATAAGCGCGTGAACGCGAGCCACTTCAGAGTCGCAAGATCACGTGACGCATTCTGGGATGAGTCTGCTGGTGTGTCTCTGAAACCGCAGGCACCGGTTACCACGGAGATGAGCTTGAGCCATTCGAAAGCAAGCGACGACGTGCATGCCTGCATGGAAGCCCATTATTCAAAACCCAACGAGTTAGCGCGCAAAAGTTTGCACCACAAAACCGCGCTCGTTTAACACTCCCTCAACGGATCTTGATGTCGATGCCAAAGCGCGCATGACGAAAGTTCTGTGAAAGCGACTAAACAACAAAAAAATTCTACTAGACCCAAAGACGACGCTGCACTCTTTGCGCTGATTTGCGTTTGTGAACAAGTGACGTTTTTCGAATCTCAGTCGTGAATTAATTTTTTTTTTTTTTTTTTTTGTAAGAGGTCAATTTTATTTTTCATAAACAAGTATTCTTATAGCTTTTATTAAGCCGATTGTTCATGAAAGAGTTAGCATTAGTAGATCATTTACCACGAGTTCACAAACGAATGAAAGATTATTATAAGTCGAAAAAAATGTTGAATCAATTTTGCGAAATAAATTACGAAATAATTGTTGGTGTTTGTTTTGTATGAGACGATGGAAAGAAATGGTTTTGAGAAGGAAATATAATTAATTATTTATCATCAGGAAACGGTTACTGCAAGCACAGCATCGTCCAACTTGGCTGCGATGCGAATAACAGGTTCCGCCGTTGGAATATTAATAATTCAATTTCTCGGAATAATGCAGACGTCTGTATTAATTTTTATTCGGTAGCATAGTTTTACGATCCGGGAACTAATTCTGCCACACGTGCACGATAATAAAACCTCGACGGGCGTTGGAAAGATTTCTCCTGTCGCGTATCAGCCGGTTCGTTAAGTTACGCTTTTCGAAACGCAATCACTGGTCATTACCGCGTAATTTCGAATCTCGGTGTCATAAATAAAGGCTAAATGGAACGGACGGGTTTGATTTTCATGGCCGAACTGGAGCTTTTTTTTGCGCGCCAAAGATTTTCTTCGCGATCATCGTTTAATCAGGATGAGGAGTCCAGATAACACGATGTGAACGATTTTACGAGCTCGTATTGGTTGAATGTAAACCACTTACCGGACGCAAAGTAACTCCGCCGGCCTCGCGTTCAATCGGTAAGAAATCGATTACTGCCTCATTTTATTAGCTATTATAACACAAGGACCGGTTAACGCGGTCCACGAAGAAAGATTCACCTTTGATGTTCTTATTGAGCATTTCTAGAGCACCGGATAGAGATGATGCTTGACTTATTTTCTTTTTGCTTCTCTCTTGAACATTATATTTCTTACACGTACCTCGGTGCTTCGGTTTACCTGAAAAACAAAGAAATAAGAATTAGATTAGTTCAAAAACCATACGTTTTTAAGAAAAATGCATAATTTCAATTTCCTTGATAGACTAATAATAATTTTATTTCATTTTTAAATACAATTTTAATTATGAACTTTTTTTAGATGTCGATGTACCAATTTATTCGAGCATATATTTTTCACTTTTCATATACGATGTATATGAGAAGAAATAAAAGAAATAAAAAGATATCAATTTATATGTGAACATTTATGCGACGATTTATGCGCAACTGAAATAGATTGCACACTGCGAATGTTGTGAATTTGAAAACGAGTTTGATTTGGTTTTGGTCTGGGCCGACCCGGAAGCACGTACTTATCCAAGCTGATGGATACAATTTATAAAACAATGCTCCATTATCAGATGGTGCGCGAGTACGAAAAGCGTGAAGAATATCAATCCAAGAAATCACGAAAATTCCCGCACTGCTGCTTGTAATTTATATTTTATACCCGATGCCAATCACTGCAGTATTCAAACGTTACTTCAAACGAAGAGTTAGTTACTCCTGCAGTTTGTTTTGCTACTAATATTGCTCAAGTTTGTCAGACTTTCTTCAAAGTATTATAAGATGAATAATATATTTTGAAGTAAAATCTGAAAATTGAAACAAATGAATCTCTCACTGTTTTATTCATCTTTATTTACATTTTATTAGAATATGAAATTTAAAAAACATTTAAAATAATAACATTTTTTTTTCAACTTTGCAGTTTGTCCAGACATAAATAAGCAGAGAATGACTACAAATGCGTTAAAAATCTGCGAAGCGTGACTCTATAATGTGTTTTCAAGGGGAGACAAAAAAAATAAGAAATCGGATGCCGTTTGCGGGGACATGTTTAAAAGGGACCGCAATAAAAGATCAGTCTAAGATTATTCCCAGGTCCATTAAATTCTCTAAGCAGTGAAACAAAAAAGTCGTTTTTATTGACACAATTCTGGCCCGATTTAGTGAACATAAAAATCGTTAAGTTAGCTCAATTAGGTTTTAAATGCGCTTGCAAATTAACTCGGCGCTCGCTCTTGGCGTCAAATTATAATTTCGCAGAGACACATGCGCCGTTAATTGGATTTATTCAAATTTCAAAGCTATAAAAGATATCAGTTTGCGTATGATGATTCTCGCGGGTACATACGTCGGTGACAATTTTTTCAAAAAAAAAAAAAAAAAAAAAAAAGGGAGAAGGCATACAAATAACGAAGCAGATGTGGAAAAAGAACGTCTCAGTGTTCCTCGTGTCAAATTTCAGCTGGTCGTTCAACTAAGCCACGGTCAGTGTTTCATCGGAGAATGTCATCGTTTAGAGAAAATTTTAAAGGAACGTAATAGTTTGTCACATATGAAAAAAATCAAGATTTAATGAATTAAGAAACATTATTCATCGTGCGATTACGAATTATATTTATTGTTGATAGGAGATGAAGATCCGAAAAAAATCTACTAAAATTTCTAAGAACCTCTTTTTTGTGGACATCGCATCGTGAAAGTCACATGTGCTTTTTTATCTTTCTAGGTTTCCACATAAATCTCGAAAGTAATAAAACTTAAATATCAACGTTTTTTTTCAAAACGTATTAATTTATATCTTAGTTTGAGTTCTGAAAAAACAAGATCGTTACTCTGAAAAGTCATAAATATACTGTAATCATTCCAATTGAACGTAAAATTTCATTTTGCTTCGCTAACAAAAACACACAAAAGGCCAAGAAAAAGGATGTATCATGTAATAACGACACGTTGTCAATGCTGTGTTTTGAATATGTCTCTTATTCCCCCGTTACATAAATCCCGGAGAAAAATATTCGTAATAAGCGCGTAAAGTCCCAGGAAGGGAGACACGTCTCATATGTATTACGCAAAAATTGTTCTATCCGAGGTAAGATTTAGTGTATGGGAATCGCGGTTGGTCCGGCTGCGTAAACTCAGAGGGGCGCTCCGTCTCTCTCTCTCCCGCAAGGGTGAATCGCGGTCCCTTTCTTGAGAGGCTGTCCCTCGGACACGGTTCATAAACTTTTTAAACAAAATCCGGGAAAGCAGGAATTTGCACGATCGCGGCACAAAAGTCGGCCGCTGGTTATAAATAATGAGAGCGTCGCGAACGAGGAAGTGATTTCTTTCGCTGACCGCATGCGGTTGGCCCGGAGAAAAAGTCATTCTTTATTTCGTACATTGTATTGGTATTTGCACGTGTGGGAAACGTTCTTTCGAGTTACGCGTACGTGAACGACCTTATTGTCCACTTCCGACAGATGCGACCAGATTCGAGTTTTATATACTGACCACAATGAACTCATTATCGCGACGTGTTTATCGTTTCCAATGAGTCCAATGACAGGTTGCACTATACACATTTTTTTTTTTTTTTTTTTTTTTTTTTTTTTTTTTTTTTTTTTTTTTTTTTTTTTTTTTTTTTTTTTTTTTTTTTTTTTTTTTTTTTTTTTTTTTGCAACATGTTCATACGCTGATATCATGCAAAAAATATATGATAACTTTTCCGAAACGCAAATATGACTTACAATTTATATATATATATTTATATTTATATTTGCAATGAGTAATTCTGTTGATACAAATGTAAATGTTGTTTTTTATTTCGTTTTAAGGAAAAAAAATTAAACGCACCGAGTTATCGTGTAACATGTTTTACAACACAATAAAGATCCATTTGTATAATTCGAGGCAAACAGAAAAATGAGTATAAATCGGTACTTAGCACCCCGCGGAGAGTCGTAGTGGGTGTGTGTTGTGACACTGAAACGGGCAGAAATAAACACGAGGACTATTCTTGTCGGGATGCCCAGTAGCGAATAAACCACAAATGGCAGCGAGCCATGTGAAAGAAGTATATGGGTCCCTTTGAGTCTCGTTGACACAAAGGTCGAGACTTCTGGTAACATATAAAGTCGGTCACTTGCTTTGTGAAAGCAAAATATACGTTGTGTTTATGGATAACTTGTAGCTTTTGTTTCATAACTTAATGTACAACTTTGCGCTCAAATTATGCAACTTTAAGTACCGGTTTTAATAAATCAGTTGTAAAATTATAGGTCCAATGCGAAGCAAAGGCAAAAAAAAGAGAATTGGCATTCTTGTGCAAACTGTTTGTACAAACATATATCACGTTCCGTATAATTTTTCATTACAAAAGAAAACAAAAAACGATGATGCACGAAAAGAAATAATGTTTTTCCAGTATAATTATACATACGAAATTCACAGAGATTAAAATTTGCCGTATCGTAATTACTGAATATCTCGGAAACGAAATTATATAATCGCTTCCTTTGTACTTGAAACACAAAAATGTGATGTAAAGTTTGCCCTGAATATAACGCTCGGCGGCTTGTCTTGAAGAGTATTAATCACGATTATCAGCAAGACTTTGGACGAGTATATTTTTGACGACAATCACTGCACGACTATTTTTTGTCTATAATAAATCTCGTCGACTAATGGTGATAAGTTTGAAAAACCAATTTAAATTAAACTTTTATAAAAATGTCCTTTTGCAAAAAAATACATCTTCTAATAAAACAATATTTAGATTAATCTACTTTGAATTGTTCAAAGTAAGAATTATATTGAAAATTCTTGAAGAAAAAAAATTTATCGAACGAAATGACAGTGCATTATAACATATAGGGAAGTCTGAATTGAAGTGGATGGGTAGGTCCAGAGGTGAGCAGGTAGTTAGATAGGTGAGTAGCATCGGAGACAAACTGCAGGATAGAATTGACCGTTTGTGACCCCAGCCGTGCCCTCGTCGGGGTCCTGGGACTTCTGAAACGACCCGTAACGTGAAACACGTTACACACGTTCTTGAGCGGTATCGGTATCGACGTCGCGAAGCCGGATCGAGATCAGGATCGAGTTTTGAACAATCAAAAACCCACGAAATCAAGTTTCGCATTCTCGCAATCCCACGTTACGCGCATTCTCCCGCGGGACTCTTAGCCATGAAACTCGTTTTGTTCTACGGGACACTTTTCGTTCCCGGGACTTTAAGGTGCTGGACAGTGTCCAGCCCGGGACCGTTAAGATGCAAAAGAACTGGTTGTACTTGGCAACAGGAAATCATTACTTATTAATGAAACTTGTGCTCTACTGGGAAATGGAATAGGTTTCAATGAGAACCGAACATCAGTGTAAATAAACATTTCTAATAGAAGAATAGCGACCGTACAAAGAAACATGTTTTGCCCAGACAATTCTCAAATTTCTTGTCGTGAGGATGATAAAAAGAACGATTTCCTATACACTTAACGACCATCAGACTATAAGTAAGATTAGTTATCGTCATACAGCGTTAGGCCATCGATAAATAATCAATATCTGAGTGAAAATATTATTGCTATGGGAAATAAAATTCTCGTATCATATAACACATTACTTTATAGTTATCCGCGTTTGGTTCCCATATCTTGGAGCAACTTTGAACGACGATTTTTCGGTTTGAATCAAAGCTTAAGAGAAATAAATCATTCAACTGACTATTTTTCGAGATTAGAAACATAATTTATAGTTATACTCGAATTTGAGTTTGCTTTTAATGTTCTCTGTTTTCTTAGTAAGTATTCAGCTGAGAAAAATCTTATTTAAAAACAAAACTTTGGATGGTTTTATAATATCTACATAAAATAACTTATCGAAATTAATTACAACACTAATTAATGGAATCTGATAGGTTTGTGCACAGAGAAAACTGGAAGCTGCGACAGGTAGCTATAAGCTTGCAGTAGCTAGTCTCTCAGGATACGTGGGTGGACAAGTGTCAGTTTCCGAGAAACATATGGCTGAAAGCACATATATCTTACGTCCATTCTACATGTGGGTGGTTTTCCATGAGAACCAGTAGTTAGCGCTAATTTACAACTTCGACTAATCTAACAATGTTTTGATAACCAAAAAGTTTGTTTCACACTCTGATCCATGTCTGAGATTAGCCCGAGAACATTTTTCCCAATCCACTATTAAAATTCAGTACCGAAACAAATGATCCTTTCTCGACACACCGAATATCTCATCTCCATCCCTGCGTAAGAAATGATGCAAAGTTTTGATATGGTCTCACGGTTATTCGGACCCTCGATATCTCATAATTCGTGCGCAAAAATGAAAGAATCCGGGAAGTCGAATGTTCTTTCGCATTCATACGCGACAGTGGGGCGCAGGTAAAATTATGGATTCTAAAATCCGTATGCAACGTGGATAGCAAAATGATGACGAGATACGGCGGTCAGAATTTTGTGTGACGCACATACATGCACACCGACTTGAGCATTAGGTCGGGACGTACAGCTGTCCCGTGTCCAGATGTCCGGTCGCCGGATAGTGTGAGAAAAGTGACGGCCCGGTCAGTGATCGCAATTGGGGTCTTGCTTGGGCGCTGCCTTGCTTTCGACCTGAGCGCACTCTTGGGTAGATCCCGGGGAGAATAAGGCACATTAATTACCCCGTAGTGGAAGGACGTTCCAGATAATCCGCAACTTCTTACGCAAGCGGCGCCGCAGGAATCGCGAAGGTTTGGTCATCATGCTTGCCCGAGCCATACCTGTTGTACTGTGCGATGAATGCTTGAACCTGCTCAGGTCCTTATTTCTCCTTGTCTTCGAGGGATGTCGCTCTGCGAAAAAAAAATATTGCGATTATCATAAGTCGTCAGAAAATTGCATTGTAAATCAGCTGATAGATTGCTTATTCGTTCCGTTGGGAAAGGCAAGTTCCAGAAATGTTCATGCGGGGGAAAAAAACAGGGCCGTTGACGGTTAAATTCATTGACAAAATGAAGTGTCTTACTTGAGCATTATTTTTAAATTTAATCGATAGATATAATGAAAGAAACTGATTAGTGTAATTTAATTAATCCTTCATTTGCTATCATTATCAAATTCCGTTTCACAGTCAGAGTTATAATGAAAGCCAACCGATAGCTCCGAAGGCTCAGCCGAAGGTTAATGCAGTATTGCAAAAGTTAAGAATAATTAATAAAGGCGAATCGGATTATTCGACAAAATGCATAATGAACGTTATGAATCAATCCTAACTCATTCAACTATACAACTTTAAAAAGTATACATTTTATGTCTACATATAGCCAATCGAACTATGAGTATACAAAATTCAAATCAAATTTATCGTCAATTCAAACATAAAATTTTTATGGCCGACAGACTTCATCGACTACATAAAACATACCGTCACGTTATAGCGAAGTTCAGGTAAATTGTATTAACTACTTTTCATAAACAAATTTTATTAATAAATGATAATTTATTAATGAAAATATTTTTCGTTCTCATTTTTCGAACAAAATTTCAGCTCAAAAACTATGTACTATGAAGATACAAAAAAAGAAGAACGGTCACAAAAACTTTCCAACAATTTTTTACGACCATACATATGAATGTGAAATGAAGAGTTTCTCAATTCCATTGACGTTAACGTATATACGAGTTGATCATTTTATGTCGGCAGTTATATGATTCAATATTTTAATTTTACATAAAAATTTATATTAATCGTAAAAATTCGAAAACAAAAAATTTCATCCATTAACATTTCCTTGACATGAACATCAATTTTCAAAGCTGTATAGTTCAGAAGCGCACAAATTATTCGTATCATAAGTAATCATTGCATTTAATTACGAATTAATAACACTTTGACGCGGCTTAATTTTTCCTGTGAAATACGTGAAACCTTGTTTCTCCGCTTGGAAATACATCATGCCATGCACACCCGTTTTTTCACCATAGACTCTTTTTTTCTAAATACGTATTATCCAATTTCGCTCGATTACACGCCACGGTCTGGTCATGTTTGTGCCGCTAACTAATCGGCCCCACATATTCCTGCCGACGAACGTAAAAACCTAATTTAAAAATGTTTAACGACCGAGGCAGCGATACATCCGAAGGAACGCACGTCAATCTTCGGTAAATGTTATTTAGTGACGTTATGCGTAAGCGTACACGAGACACTTTGATCAAGAAACCGTGCAAAAAGTTGCACAGTTATCCCTTCGAGTGGTTGCGTTAGATTTATTAATAGACTCGTATTTTTTTGCAACTAAATAACTCAACATTATTACAACATCGTGTGGTTAAATTTCACGTCACGGTGAATTTTTGATTTAATTAGATTGCTATACTTTACTTCATATTGTATTTTAAATCTATGAGTCATGTTGAACATAAAAAAGAATAAAAATTGTTTTACATACTTTTCATAAACTGGATATTATATGAATGACAAAACTATTTATTATATACCTAGATGATAATTGAAATTATATTATATTAGAACTGTAATTAATTAGAAGCCATGATGCGTTATAATTAGCTAGGCGCAATCGGATTCGTGAGAGGAACGGATATCCATCTAGTTGGCCCTAACGATCCCCTGGGTGGCAATTCATTAAAGCGTCTAACGTAGTCCTGTTAGGCGTTCATAGATAGATAGGAAATGTAGATTTCGAAGATGTTACAAATGGATTTCGTATGCTAAGTTTCTGTACGTACCTAACATTCAATATTAGTTCACGTCTGAGTACCGAAAATCCATATTCAATTAGTGTAAATACGTACTTGACAATTACCAAGCAACACAATCACAAATGTACATTAAAAATCATAACAAAACGTTCAATAAAATATATATTTCTCATTTTTAGCACAAACAAATCGGACTGAATGGCTATATTTTATTCAACAATTTGGTCCAAACTTATTTGACGAAAATGATTCATAAGAGCAACGTCAATTTTGCAAGCCAAAAGTGTTGTATACAACCGTCTGTGAATACGATCTTTAGTCGCTTGTGGGTACAAACCTCAGTGCCACCATAACATCGAAATTTACGGCGCGATTCCAAGAGACAACAAGTACTCAGTATTATGTACTTACGACTCTGGCAAACTTCCTATCGTTGAACTTGTACGTTGGTAATATAACTATTTTCTTTATTTACTACGCTGTTCGGTGCAACTTATTTCTAATTCTTCAACTGATAAATCACGAGTCAACATTTTATAACTCTCGTCGAGGAATCAGTTACGATAAACAAACTCGTCCTGCATACCTCTCTCTAACGCGCAGACAAATATATTGATCTAGCGGATGTTCGCGAGCTGCAACAAAATTGTCATTCAAAAATCGTTCGACGAAAAATCCGTACAATGGGAATAAGTTTGACAATTCAATAATAAATGGTCTTGTTTATTAAGGTGTTCTAGGCGACGAGCAATTGTGAATTGGCAATCTTCAGAGTACTTAGCGGCGGTCCAATCCTCGGCGTTGATTAGTAATATTGTGGCCTGATGAACCGAGGGTCCCAAGAAATTGTCGACCGAGTAGAAGATGAGTCTGTAACCTTGTTACAGACCCGCCGGCGATGACTGCTACCCTTAACTATGACACATCGTAACGCCATCGCCGACGAAAACTAGAAGCTGCGATGAAGGGAACCGCGCGCGAGTGTCATTGAATTAATAATAACCACTTTATCCTCTACCATCAAATTATATATCTGCCAATACTTTCTTTTTATATGAAAAAAACTTGAACTTAACATTCAAATTTAATCGACAACTTTGATTGTTGGTTTTTTTAAAAACTACTACATTTTAATTTGTCAGCAGTGAACTATAATGATGATATGTGTAATGATAGTACATGTGATACAAAATAGGGTGATTCGGACAGATGATTTTTATTGAAAAAAGAATATATGGCCAAGTGTACACGCAAGGGTTGCAATTGCAATTCTGTTTTTTGCCTAGCTGTCGACACTGCAGGGGTGACTGTGGGGCGAGCCCTGACAATGCTCTAATCAAATGTCATGAATCAGTGCCATTATGCCCATCTGCAATGTGAATTTATAAATATGCCCTCAGGCAGTCTGACCTCGAACTTTCTTCCCGATTCCTCATCTTACACCGCAAAAAATCCGCTCAAATCGAATTATCCTATGGAATCACTCTGCCTCTGAAAGGGGAATCAATTTTACGCTTTATTTTCGCACGAGAATTCGTTCACTCTGCGAAGCCGCATATGGATGTTGGTTAAATTTTAGACGCGATCACGAAAAAATTCAACGCTCAGTGGAATTGGATGAACTTGCGTTAAACCTACAAAGGAATTTTTACAATATAGTTTTTCGTGATGTGGTGGCTTTTTGAATTTTAACGAACAATTTATTTATATCGCGCAAAATCACGATTCATTTAGAAACGTTTTACAACGTTCTATAGAAGTCTCTTGAAATAGAAAAACTGTTTTGAACTAAATTTTGTTTAATCTCACGTTGTATTCTGTTCACTGACGTGGTATGATTCAGTGTTCTAGATGGAATAAATATTAAAAAAATATTTTTCTTGGTCCAAAGCACAACATGTTGGAGCTTTCGATATAAGATGTTAATTTAAACATAAAAAATCGTAAATGTGTGAATGTGGAATGAAACTTTTGATAATTTTTTTTTTTTTTTTTTTTTTTTCTTAGCACTGTGAAATCGCTTGACCCCGCAGATAATCCAAGAGTCAAGGACACGCGCTGGTGTCTTAACTTCAGATAACGCTGCCGAGAACGGAAAGATTAAAATGACGAACAAAATTTTTAGCACAACTTCGAAGATCCATTCATTAACGAGGATAAAAAAATGTGACCGCTCTTTTCATTATCCATTTGATAGTTCTTTTTTTTTAATCATTTGATTCTGCTGATTTGTCAAAGAACCCACAGTTCGGATTTGAAGAAACAGTTTCTAGAGCCGCACCAGTCGTTGTGCCATTGGCTTTGTGGTCGTTCGTCCTTTTGATCTGCTTCATAATTAATCCGCAGAGGTAACCCGAGAAGCGTATGGATGCTCAGGGGAGTTTGCATTCATCGACAAACTCGGCCTGCTTTTATTGAAAGGGTATCAAATAAGACCAAAAAATGCACGTTCGGTTGATTAATATTTCAATCAGGAATATAAGTCACGTGTCGCGTCGACGTTAATGAGGCACATTCAAATTATGACATTGAAGGGTAAAATAATTTTTCCCGGTCATTGACTAATCTTTCATGCAATCATCAATTTGTTAACTATAAAATGTCAACCAAAAACATCCTTCAATTTGTTTATTTTTATTTTCATTTAAATGAAAAATAGTGCCTTCATACGGTTCAAGTTTTGATTTGTAGAAACGGTAAGTTGTCAAAAGTTGGTACATTTTTTTCGACAATAAGCTGAGTACATTAATTTCACAGCATTTATCATTACTCGGAGTATTTGTTCGGGTTGTTTCTTTATTTTTTTTATTGTAACACGAGATCACGCACGTGGATATGCACACGAAGAAGAAACCATGGCATGGCAAAAGAGAGAAAGAGAAAACAAAGAAAAAAAGCGGGTATTGTCGACGGCGCGATGAATATATAGTTATAACCACACGGGTTGCCGGCAGTTTCGGTTTTTTGGCCTCCGGCGCTCTAAGGGTATCGAATTGACGGCTTATCTCTGATCGCGCTCTTGAATTAGTGCTGAACCCGTGCCGTTCATTCAGATTGAAATGAATCCGGGTCCTCCTGCTGAGATGACGATTAGAACTGTCTCTACATGACTTTTTTTTTTGGTCGGTTTTGTTTTACATCATATTAGAACCATTATAAAGTGTTATAGGGTTACGACTCAGAGACATAAGAAAGCCACGACTGACAAAATAATTTTATCCGCTGCATTTTCAGCCTCTGATGAGATTGTGAAGAACTTTATGAAATGAAACAAAAAAAATCGTTTCCCCAACTCAAAGGCAACACACAGTTTAAATTTAACAAACGAAAAAATGCAACAGATGTGAGTTGGAAGTTTTGGTCGAAATAAAAAAAAATGCACTGATCCTAATTCCAGGATCAAGCTAAAATTGAACGAAACAAAGATATTGTAAAAAATGCAACAAATTTGAATTTTCGGTTGAATTAAAAAAGCTGGAACAATTTTAGTTTCGAGATCAGCGAGCACAAATTGAACGAACAGAGGCGTCTCTGCTATCATCATCGCTATAGACTTTGGACCGGATTCGTTACGAAAACTCAAAACGAGACGGCTAAAGATGCGTCTTTGAAATCAATATTCATTGCGCTGGATGCATAATGTGCAAGCGTGCAGGAAGTCGTGATTTACAAACGCCATTTGTCGGCAAAGCAGACAGCAGACGATCGACATGATAACCAGTAACGTTTTTCTTTTGTATTTTTTTTTCTTTTGCGCAGAATTTAATTGCCACCGAATAATAAAATCGGTCCTCATCATAGAGGTGAGATGCAGCTGTACACGGGGCGGTAACTTGGCCATTTTTACGAGCAGGTCAGAGTGCGCCGAGTGTCATCTGTCGCGCCGCCAATCCGAGCGCCGCGAACATTTACATATAAATGCACATGCGTGCTTATCCGTCGATTAATGTGACGCAGTTCTATCATCCTGTTACCCATCAAGTTTTCATTCTGTGATTATGCCGAACGTAGTCGTGTTTTTCACATGATCCGTTCGATTTTCATATCAGTTTCGAAAAGATGTTTTGATGAGTTTTGATGATGTTATCGGACGTTTACATAATCCGACTTGATACGAAGATTGTTTCTCATTTATGCTCGAATTCTGAATTATTGTATCCGAACTTGTTTACGAAACTATAATTATAAATCACAGTTACACAATTGACGCGGTTCCCGGGTCCTTATCGGCCGGATATTATAAAGTTGGACAAAAAAATAATTTGCGGACGTAACGCAGACAAATTGTTTTTGTTTTGGCTGTAAACCAATTTTAAAATGCGATAACGAATGATAAATCAAATTAGCTATGATTATAAGTTAAAATATGAACCATTAATTTTTGCAACTTATATTGTGGTAAGTTTAGCAAAGTCTATTCTCAACACGACTGTGAGAAGAAACAACAATATTAACGACACCTTCGAAATCAATGCTTTATGGTAATAAACATATTGTTCTTTCACTCAATAACTATCATTCGAATTAACATCTCGAATGATAGTTCTATTCATGCAAATGTTAATGACAATTGAAAAAGGAAAAAAGTGCATTGTTTTTTGAGGTTTCACGTCGAAAGTGTAAGATAAAAATTAAAAATGAATCAATGGGGAGTTGCGCGTTGTTATATGTAAATCGCAGGCTTCGCTAGTACATTCAATTTCAAACTATTTTGTAATGGAAATATTTTCAAATGCATAATCGTCTACTATTATACAAATGGAAAATTTCCTAAACATTAACGCGCAAATCAGCAACAGGAAAAATCGACGCGATATCGAACGAGGACAGTTTGCTTATCTTTTCGGCGCGTTAACGGAGCGGATTTATAATTGTCGCAATGTTTTGAGATGATCATTTCCAGTGATTCATAACTTGCGCACCAAAATCAATTAAACTTTGAGCCTCGGTCATATCAATACTTTTTTCTACAAAAATATATATTAAAAACAACGGAAGATATATCGTTAAAAATCACGAAACTGCGACAATGAACTGTTTTACACAAAATCAACTCCAACCTTCAACTTTTTATTTGATACACATTTTCAGTAACGCGATCATCAAGAAAACTGTCCAGATCGATTTTTAAACCTTAATTTCAGAACCGTGTTAAAAATTAATTCTAACAAATATTTTTTCATCAGTTCTAAACGTTGGGCCTGATTATTGCCAACAGTTGAACGTTGAATTGTTTTCAATGACAAATTAAATAGCTAATGAAGAACAACATTTTGTTTCAGTTTTAAAATACATCGTTCGAAGGAGCAAAGCTAAGTAAAAGTGCGAAGCGAGTGTTAGGCTGCCTAAAATAGGGGGCAATAAATTGCGCGCTATCTGCGTCGGGTTAAATACATTAAAGCGTCTTGAGATAGGAGCGGCGGTTGGTTCGTTTGTGGCCGGAGTTCCTGCCAGGCTGCCTACTAAGCGCCACGAAGGACTGGGCGTCCTGTTATCCGTGGCGTTTACTCGACCCACTCACTATTATATTCTGCCACTACTTGCCGGGCACATATACGTCACTTATATCTGCATTTCCGACTCTTTCTGAAGCCGTAATCTGAAGTACACACTTACGATATCTGTTTCTCTCAGTTTTTTTTTCATTCTCATCCAACTGTAGATTACCTCCCAAACCCAACTATTTTTTATATTATTTTTTTCCAAAGTAAAAAACGATGACTTGAGTCACACTTTTTTGTCACTTATTTTGACAGTAGAACATTTTTTTTCGACGTGTTCGAATTCATTAGAACGATCTTCGAAAAACGATTGATCAAATAACAAAAAAAGTCATGAAGAACTCTTCTCGTTTATTGGAACGTGGTCTACAAATTTGTGATTTCACCTTGTTAGCATTACAATAATCAAAAAGCATACAAAAATGTGTCGACGAGAACAAAGATGAATGGTCTGTGAGTTGATAAATGTATGTAAATTGATAGGACAAAAATTGTTAGATTAGAGCGATGTTTGAATTTGTCAGTTGGAAGATTTAATCTGAGAACAATACAAAATCAATAATTTAAAATGTGCAACCCGATTATCTGCAGGCGGGGTTAAAGTGGTGCTCATAATTCGCTCTTGGTGTATGCCAGACGTTGATGATAAGGGTGTGAGCTAAGATGCTTCCGAAATTCCCAATTACTCTGCAATTAAGAAGCGATTATTTTGCATATTGGCACGTCTCGTTGCGAACTGCGCCGCGTGTCACTAAGAAGTTACGCTCGAATAATATTTTAACGAGCCTGGTAAAATGGTTCCAAGTAGAACGAGCATGATACGCCAACGAAAGAGAGAGAGAGATAAAGACTTCAGGCAACTTCTCTAAAAAGATACCTGCTTTGCATATTTCCCCTTTAATTTTTACATTACGACCGAATTTATTTATCAGTAACAAAACCCATCACCAAAGATAAAACGGCTCTGCACTGTTAGGGAAGAACGTCATAAAAATTTGAACAAACAAATAATAACCGGCGAACAATTTTTCATTAATTTCTTTGATCTTCTACATGAAAACTTTTTAAAGTTGTGCTGTGTCAAAGTGCGGACCTTAATTTAATACTTGGCTGTCTCTGTAACCCTTCTTCTTCTTGAACTTGCTACAAAAACATTTTAATCATCATTAAAAGATACATAATTGAATAGTTAACACGACAGAAAACAAGAGTACAAATAAAATGTTCAATGTGCAACCGTTCTTTTTTTTTTTTTTTTTTTTGAATCAAGAAAGAAAGATCGTATCTGACGACAAAATAAAAACTAAAGTATAAGAAACTGCAAAGAAATGACATAAGTCTTGTGTTTAGCAGTGTAATAAATTGTCTCACATAGCGCGTGTCAGCGTCACTTCAAGACGAATCAATTTTGAGCACAATTACCAGCTCGTGTAAACCTGACTCGTGACGCGGTCATGATAGATATGGAGCACGCAGCGCGACAGACTCAATGTTCAACAACGACGCCCGAAGTCTATTAATTAGTGGTAATAAACGGCCTCGCATCTCGGCCCTCCAACAATTGTGACAACAGCTGTAACCATACCATAACCCGTTCGCACTTGCTCGCACGCTTGCCTGGCCACTTCACATGACACGAAGAGCTATTATTGTCGCCCATCGTTCTATACATTTTTATTGCACCCATCAACGGTACATGTTATTTATTGACCTACATCTTAACTCTGGGACAAGTTTGTCAAGTTCTTATTGACGTGTGAATTTTTCATTGGTACTGCTTTCTATCAGGGATGAAAAATCGTAGACCACCATCGTCTGAGACGTGAAACAGAACGTTGTTAATGAAAAGAACAAATGTTCGAATCGACCCCAGACAAGTAATAAGCCTCGATTTGAGGAGGAGCAAATTACTTCTATCCAAATATGCGGAGGATTCGTAATATCGGATGGCAACAGCGATAAATTAGCGGTAATCCCGCGTCGTTAAAAAGATTGATGCCTTGATTTCACTTAAGAGGGTGAGTTCAGAAGCGAGAGGTTGACTGCAAGAACAAAGAGGCCATGGACAAAAAAAAAGAAAAAAGAAAGAAAGAAAGCCACTGTGGTGCAAGCCCCTTTCCCCTGTGTAATGAAGTGGGTGGACGAAGCAGTTGACCGTCCAGCCGACAACTATGTACTTGAGTAAAATATATATACCCGAGTTGAAAGTGGTGCAGGGAGGAATAACTCATAGACAAAGAACGAGAAGAGCCGAGAGGTAAGGCGATAGCGGTTGGACGATGACCATGGATCAATCCACCCCAAGCCAAGGATCCTCCCTAGGGTCTCCGGCTAGATTATCGACTGTCGGAGCAGCCGGCTCTTCGACACGCCGGATGTATCCCGACGGCTACTTTTCCGCCGAGTTTTCGAATCCCAATGAAATCCGGTCTGCGGACTGGTTTGACTCGCTCCGGCCAATTCTTCTCACTCGCCACGATCATTTCCGGCTTGTTTTACCCAGAGCAACGGTGTCAGATTGATGATTTATCCAATCGATGCAACAGAAGCGTTTGGAAACAATTTTTCAGTCAACTTGTATGATTTTTAATTTCATCTCTCATTCCGATGAATTGGAGCGAATCGTGGGATGAGATTCGATGCTCTGCTGTTTTGAGACAAATAAAAACAAATGGAATACAACCATTGTGAGCTGCTCTTGTGAATTCGCCGCGGTTAGAATAAACTGTGGAATGCGCGACCGATGACATGGTGCCCGGGGCCAGACGAATTCTATGAGAGACTCGATCACATCTCGGTCTCAGCTTTCGGCATGGTTCATCTTTTCAGGTGGGCCTCAATTTTTACGAGCGTCTTCCACCGCGAGCCTCGTAATTGCCTCTTTAGCGGTAGATGGGTGAATTTGAACTTGGGTAGAAATTAATGGCATCTCGACTAACACACGCTTTTGACGTTAGCTTAACTAACCACAGAAATGGATCCTTTTATCATTTTTTATGCGACAAGGTTTATCTATTTTTATAACTCCCTTTTTTCTTTGACCGTATTCAAAAAATGCTCGGCAAACGTTTTTAATTTTTTTTTTTTTTTCAAACAAAATTGTTCAAAATAATGGTAACAATTATTTGACTTGAATTCGCGAAGGTGATATGTTGTCAGAGTGTAGGGATGATTTTGATATAATCATCGGAACAATGGATCCAGCTCAAAATCCGAATATCTGTCAATAATCCATGGTGATGGACAGAGGTGATTATCAGTCCGACATTATGACAACCAACTCCTAACTCAGGTTTCATCGTGATGTTAAAATGGCATAGATCGTGACTATTCAGTGTTGTTTATGTTGTAACAGAACTATGCAGGATGCAGGAAACGCAGAGAGGAGGAAATTTCTACAGTAGTTCGCATGTTGCTCTCAAGTGCTAAAGCATTCAATGCTATTCAATGCTATTCAATTTTTATCAATCTATAAACGTGTACAAAACATAAAAAAATATATATAATCATAGGTGAGATGAAAAATGTTATCTGTTAATTAAACAGTTTGGATTATAGTGTGTAAACAGATTCTAAAACCGCAATTGTCAAAGCAGTTGATCAACCAGCTGTCTTGAATGGAGAGGTTGTTTCCACGCAGTGTCGTAAGATACACGAAAAAAAGGAAGTATGGCAAAAGGGTTTACCTATCGAGTGTCATCGACGCCGTCTTTTTGAAAAAGCTAGGTGAGCATCAAAAGTAGTGGGTTCATTGTCACGATTTGCGCCATCAGCGAATTCGAGCACGCCTCTTGTCCGATCGGATACGTGTCACTGAGAGCCATATCGCCTCGAATAACGCGGATGTTCATCCCAAGAGTCAAGACCTCCTTCGATAACGATCAGACCGATTGCTATAGAACCTTTATCTTGCGATCAAAGTTTTTCAATTGCAATTTGCAATTTAAAAATTTGCTCTATAAAATTAATATGAATGCATTCAATTTCCTATATTTCAATATTTGAAATGCAAATTGAAACATCTTTTACATGTGACAATGTTTCTGAAATGTTACTACAACTTTACTGATGTAAATTTGTAAAAATTTTTTATTATGATTTTCCATACTCGTTCCGTTTGTAGCTTAGAATCAAAATAATTATTCAGAAAAACCTCCACGACGTCGTACAAATAAAATAGAGAGTGAAAAGTATATGAAAAAGGGCCAGGGAGAGAGATATCATGGCTGGGGTTGGATGGCGCGGTTAAGGTTGTGCTGTCTGTCATGGCAGAACGACCCGTGTGTAACTCAATACTGTGATTACGTCGTCGACTCTGTGTACTCATCTACTACATGCGCATTCTCAGCATTTTGCCGCGAATCGAGATACGAGCGTCAACGCAAACGACGCCCTCTCTCGCGCTCAGCGTCAACGTTCCTGTTGGCTTATTTCCAGGTACACAACGATATATCTGAGTGCATCAGTGAGGACGGTGTTTAAACGGCAATACGAAATTGGAGAATGAGAGTAATAGATTTAGTGATACACGTTATATAATTATAAATTGTAAAACTAAAATATTTTCATAAAAATAATCTTTTGTTTTTTTTAGTTGAAGTGAAAAATTAAAATTGCAGTAGATAAACAATAATAACTGTTTTTTTTTTAAATCTTTTTCTGATTGGTCAATCGAGCAGCGAATTGTATTCTGCGAGTGAATATGAGTCGTTTAATATTCATGCAAATCTGTAATGCTAATATCAACATCTTTTTGCACTAAGTTTTGCCGTTGCGCAATGAATCGATTGCTTTGAATAAATCGTGTACAATAAAACAAGCAATAAGCCATATAGTCAGTTCAATGGGAGTATATTACGAGTCGCACACAGTTCGCAGTGCATTGTGATGTAACGCGCAAAAAAATCATCAGGTGTAAAGACAATTTGTATACATGTATTCAAATAGATAATGCAACTGCGCTTTTCAAAATAAATTAACTTACTTGATTGCAATATTTGGTCCTTTCTTTGTACTATTCATACCGGTGAAAATTTTAAATCTCTCTTTTGAATTGAAATTTATATTTTCACTCTCGATTATTTATTTTTGAATGTTTAAATTAAACTTGACAATTTCCGGGGTCTCAATATCACACAAAAACTGTTAAAAGTATTGTCAGAGCTTTATCTCCGTTCTTCATCGCATTCCACGAGCCGTGTGTATCTACAGAGAAAACAAGAAAACGTTTTATTTTGCATTTACAAAATAAAACCTTGGTGACTTCTGGTCTACCTCTAATATCATACCATTTCTTTTAAGTCTTAACTTTGTTCCTACGTGTCATTTTATTCGATTTTGTTTAACCTTCATTGATATATTTTTTCATTTTATTTAAAATCAATGGAGAAATCAACATCTACGGATGTAGATTGAGTTGACGAAATGAGATCGATACTTTATGGCACATCAAAACTGCATGTCCAGGAAGAAGAGACGTGGACAATTGGAGCCTCAATTCGAGCGTTAAAAGCACGTTGTAAGTTCCGGTATAGCTCATACGAATCGGGCGGAGACATCGAAAATGAGTGGGTGCTTGAAGAAAGCCACAGAGTGCATATTTCCGGCTCTTTCAAACGTCGACACTGATCGGATGATCGTTCGCGTTATAATTCGCAATGCATGATTTACGTTGTCACCGCTAGGTTGATACTTTGCTTCATGCTCATTGTCACGATAATTTTTTGCAAGTTAATTCTGGGGATTAACGGGAACTAGTTTAATGTATGACGATATATCGATGATTTTTATTGTTCTTAGTCGATGTTTCAGCTTGGACATATAATGCGACCAAAGTGGGCTTTATGACGGATGAATAATGAATGCTAATTTTATAGTACCTAATAGTTGTCATTACCCATACTTTTACTGCAATTTAAACATCAAAAATGATGCAAATAACTGACAGTATGTAATTTTCATTCAATCAAAAAATTGTTGAACCAAGTGTAACAACTTTTCAAAGCTTTTTTTATGTGATTTTGCTGGCTGAAAAATTCGTGATAATTGTAATTCCACTATCCTATACCGGAGAATCACCAGAATTCACCGGTTGCAATTATCAAAAAGACTAATTCAAACCGAATCGGATTTGATAATCATTTATATGCTTAAATCATGAATATTCCGTCGCACAGCTTACACTTAATATTTCAAATGAAACTGAAGCACAATTCCAAAATTGTGGCCTCGACTTGAACACAAGTTGCGACCTTTGGCAAATGAACGTCCCCATCAGACTCTTCGACGAAAGAACTACGACACTTCAGCCGAAACCATCCAACTAATCATCCGCTGAAAATGGGTTATGCCCCGTGCGTGTATGGGATGGAGCGCGAAGTATGCGGCAAGTAACATGTTTAGGGGATCCTTCGGTGCGGCCGTATTTATGTAGAAAAGTTATAAGTCGAATGCTCCTTGAGCTGCCGCGCGGCCGGTCAGTCTGTTGTGTGCGCGGCTATTTCTGAATGTTTAGTCGGTTTACAAGTAGCAGGGTCATAGGGCGACCCATAAAGATATATGACTTACGTCGCTGTTATGTGGGCGCACCAAACGTACGTCTTCTATCTGTCTATCTTGAGTCGCGCACACACCCTCCTCTTCTTCTTATTTCTCAACTCGTTATTTGTCCCTGATCCTCCACTGCGTTGTGTGTTGGTTTCTTTTGCGCATCCATTGAACACGAACGGGCTCAAAAACACACGACCAGTCAAACACAAAGTTCGTTGTTTCGCGAACAGTTCGGTCGCCCCAACACGCCTGCTCGACTCTGTATTTCTCATTCCACGCGTCCGAATGCCAACGCGGCCCTTGCGATTCTTTAGCGCGTTCCTTTGCAATCTACACTCCTCGCTGAAAGCTTGGCATGCATCCCCTTTTTCGCGTCTCTCAAGCAGCCAAAATTACGCGTTATTCTTTTTTACTCACCAGATACCTTAAACAGAAAAAAACAAATCCGATGAACATTCCAGTAAATCACCGTACGTTTATAAACCACGCAAATAGATTTTCGAACGACTCGCCAGGTATTTCTCGCTATATCCTGAACGATGAATTGGCATTGGATCAAACCTTTTCGTTAGTAGACAGTTTAAAATTTATGATCAACTAATTTGATTAAAAAATTTGCATTGAAAAGTAAGTTGTTGAACAAATTGTTGCAGAATAATGCATCTTATCCAAAATCTTCTCTTCGTGACAAAAAATAGAATTAAATTACTGAATTTCATAACTTTGTATAATTTTAATGATATGTTATTTTTGTCGTTACCAAAAACTCATTAGGATGTTCTTTATCAGACATACGAAGAATTTTGTTTCAGGATCGAATATACGAATTTAATTTTAATTTATAACTATACTTACGGGTGTATATATATATCAACATGCTTCTGATAATTTTCTAAACACTGTCAAGTAAACACAACAGATTCCGCATCTTTGCACTTTTTCACACCCTGTAAATCAAAATATTGTAAAAATTAGTCATTTGTGAGACAATCAGAATGAATCTTAAAATCTTAACAATATTAATAATTGTGCAGATTGTATCGGTGAGTGAATATTTTGAAACTCTGTCAAAATATAGCAAATGGATTAAACAAATTTGAAAAATCATTTTCGTATAGAATAATTAACTATTGATTTTTCTAGGCAAAACATAATTCTGAATTCTTCGAAGATTTGATGATGCAGATGAACAAAATGGATTTAAAAAAACATTTATTAATAGAGGAACTACGAACAAATTTGAACAATATAAATTATTTTTTAAAGACTAATATTAATGTAATTTGTTACACAATTAAGTAGTAACCAAACTAACACGGATTTCACCATTCTAATATTTTTTTTTGTTTTTTAGAAAATGACGATTCATGAAAAATGTACGACACTTGATTCTGACGATTTCTTTTGGCTGTCTGACTGGTTTCAATTTCATAACAAAACATTGTATATTTTAAATGAAAATGCTGGTGGACTTGTGCACGAAGTAAAAAAATTATTTGAGAATAATTATATTTTGTCTTTGGATAGAATGAATAAAGATAACTGGTCGTATATCGATGATCAAGAAAAGGAAGATTTGGCAATGGAGGTACGTTTATAATGAAACAATTAATTTAAATCTAACATATCTTCATTGAAAAATTTTTTTCATAGTTAAAAACTCGTGAAAACGTATTCGAAATATTGATCATCGAGCCGTTGGAAAGAATGAACAAACTTTTAAAACAATTTTATCATGAGATTGAAGATGATTTCATAATTATAAAAAGAAACTATGCAAGGAAAATAATTAATTCCTGCTCTTCTTTAGATTAAGGAGACCTCAACGATCACAAGTAACTAAACAAATTTGTCTTCTTTCTAATTATTAATTCACAATGTCATTAATGTTGCTTTTTTAATTTTTTAAAATCTTTTTTCACCAAGTTTTCAATAATTGTATTAAAAAATAATGATTCAATTTATTTTTGTTTCGATTAGCAGTGTGGAACCGTAAAGGAAAACTTAAATTTTTTATCATTGACAAGGAATCTCCATTTATGCCACGATGAACATGTTCGCTTCTGTCGACGATCATTCATATTATAGAGATCAAGACCTCGGAGTGTGAAGCGCGAGTCGTCTCATCAGCCACTTCGACCCCTGGACGTGCGTAGAGGTCTCAACCCTCGACTCGTGGCAACACGATAGCCTTCTGCCAGAATGGCAGTCGGTCAGACAGGCGACGACTTTTCATATCTTGTCAATGTTGTAGCCACGCAGTCTGATGCAGCAGACAATAATCGTCGAGGAGAAAAGTAATCTCAGGGATTATTAATTTCATCAGAGTGACTTGGAAAGATTCATTTGGAATCTGTATTTTTATTGAAACAAAATAAACTATTCACTGGACCTTCTTGAACTTACATTCATTCCAACATAAACGTTCATTTTTTTTCTTTTCCTTCTTTAATTTTTCTTTTTTTTTATAAATATGTATTGGAACAGGGTATACATATATTATTTCAAGTCATCAATTAGAGGATAAAGCTATCAATGTGAGACTTCAGTCAGTCATAAAAACGTGTATCAGCAAGGGAATGAGCAAAACGAGAAAAAAGATGCAGAGCTCAGAGATAAAAAAGAACAAAAATGAATCGGGAAAGTTAGTCACACCTAAACAAGCCGAACAACAAACGATAATAGGGGACCGTTCCGCGAAGATGTGGAAGCGTATCGAACGCGTGTTTCGAGGATGCAAACGAAAAGGTTCGAGGACGAGGACGAGAGAGCTGTCATTTCATTTTGAGCACAGCTATATAATGGATGTCATGAGAATCCCGCCGACATATTTAAAAGAGTTTACGATGGCTATGCGAGTTAGCTGCGGTGCAGTGGAGAATGTAAGCGCGTGTTCGTTCTGCAGCTTATTCTCATCGCTCTCGTATCCCTTTTAGTACTTTTTTAAGCTAGCAGAGACGATGGCACTGACTGGCAGAGGACGCGACGGGACAGACACAGAGGGCGCGGCGATGAGCGGGGACACACACGAGCCACCCTCTCTTGCGCGGGTTCTCGTCCTCGTACTTTTTTGTTCCTTCTCTTCTCATTTTTTGTTGCATTTTCCTTTTTCTATTTACTCATTTTTCGTCAGCCACATAAATTTTGTCCAGCTTTTGGTACCACCGTGCTCTGTCGAACGTAATAAAATGTCTCGGCTGCGTCGTAAATTTCGTCGACATATTTCGTGAAATGCCTATATATTCATCCATTCGTCTGCGAGCTTTGCAGTATTGGATAAGATATAATACTGTCACTCGTACGCACGTCGATTAAAATATATGGCTCCGCGCGTTTCACGGCTTTTTAATTTTCACTTCAACTCCGCTTCTTAGTTCAAAAAAGTTTATCTCGAGACTCTTTTATATCCTCCTTTTTTTCATCACGATTTGGTTAAATCGAATCTACAGTTTTTAATTAGCAAATAGATAAACATATTTTGCATCAAAGATGCACGACTAATATAAAAAATGAATCATTTCACGTGTCGCTGAAAATCATCTAAAAATGTGTTGCACGTTGATGTGAGAGGGTAAAGGTGGATGGAAACAGACAAGGACGGAAGCACAAGTTGAGAGAGCACAAAAAACAACGAGTCCATCATCTATGAATGTAGGACTGAAAAGACCAGTGCACTCTGTGTAATTGTTGCCCTAGTCGCTGTGGCCTGGCTGAAAAACCACCCCCGTTTATTGCCAAGACTTACGACCGCTTCAAAAAAATATCCACCCTGACAAAGCCACCAACTTGACGATTTCGCGAGCAATGAGAAATAAAAGGCACGACGAAAATATATTGGATGCACTCTAGAATTTCGCATCAAAGAAAAGTTTCCACGAGAGCCTCCATTATAATTCGTTCTTGCCGGATAAAAAATATGATCCTTTGTTGAGATAACTGCAATTAGTGTCGAGAGTTTGAAATTAGCCTAGAAAATAGCAGGGGCTAAAGAGAGGAAAATGATATTTCATTTTTTAGCAGGGCCGAATTATTTTTTTATCACAAACTATTTTCGCACCATTTATGATTAGCTGTGAAACAGAGCTAGTCAACAGGCATAAAGCAGCTCAAACTCACCTCTACGAGCGCAAAAAGCAAAGAAAGCCTGCTGGTTTCAACAGAGAGGTTCGTTCATTGTGAGTCATCTCTCATTGTTCTATGTCCGGCACACGCACATGGCGTGAACCACATTCGGCTAATAGAGCACCAGTGATACAGACCATTGACAGCGTAATGGCGCGGCTCGACGCAAAAGAAGTAGCGATGAGCACCATATCAGCGACTGAAACCAAGTGAAACACGTGCTGTATCTTGCTCCCATTCTTCGTTATTAGCATCTCTCGTTGTACCAATGGCTTTCACGCACATCGCAAAACTGAAAGAACAAAAAAAAAAAAATTAGCAAGCAGTGTAAGAGAAAGAGAGATGATGATCATGGAGATTGAAAACGCCTGGTAATCAGTCGGATGTGTGTAGCGCGTCGTGATAATGAGCTCGATTTTGATGGGAGACGTTTCATCATGCGAATTTTATTAATAACCGACCCTCGACCATGTGTTTATTAGGTGAAAAGTTCAGTCACGAAACGAAGTGTTTCATAAACATTGCCGAGGTGTGTAAAAAGTTGGCGTGGCAATTATACGAGAACTGCCTAGATGTACAGATTCAACACCGTTATGTACGGCGCAATAAAAAGGAAAAAAAAATAAAATGAATGAAAAAAAGTCGATGAGAATGCAGGGGGGCAATTTAGATTCGTCTATTATGGACTGTTAACTCTGATAGGAAGAAAAATGCGCCGATAACGTACAACGATTGAACGTGCAAATTTGCCGTGACCTCAATAAAGTATTTTGATAAGCGAGAGGGTAACACGAAGAAAACGAATATGAGCGTGCGATGACGCTGATGAGTATACGTAGTGAGACGGCCGGGCGTGCAGGAATTCCTCGAGCGTCTCACCGTCCCGGTTGATTTTATTATTTGCTCAAGCTGACGCGGAAGTCGACGCCAAAGGGTTCGGGCTCGAGGGATGGATACGATCAATTCTTTGAAAGTAGCATAATTATGAGTCGGATAATTAAATGCTGTCGTTGCATTAAGCATAACTTTATACTTGAGCGCCTGGAGCGTCAAACAGTGTTATGAGCTTGCTGATGGATGCTATTTATCGACGTTTATTTATCGTTTTCATAGAAAATCACCTGCAATTAGAACGCATTTTGTTTCATACATTTGGCACGTCACATTTCAACTACGAACAATCACAAAAAACAAATATTTGAACCAAAATTTGTTGCATTAAATCAATGCAAAAGCTGTTTTAAATAATAACTAAAATTATATCGAGAGTCAAATAATGTGAACAAATTAAAAAAATTTGCAATCCATTCTCGATCATTATACACTGTGAAATTGAGCATCCTAAATTTTCCCATCCAACTTATTAACTGCAGTACAGTGTGGTACTGTAAATCGCTTATCTGACTGGAACCGAGCATCCATAATAATGAGCGTTTATTTTTGTAAAGAAGTACGACGTTTATAGAGTTTATACACGGATTTTGCACTTTATAATACCGAACGTGAGGATCGCTATTCTTTCGGGCGTGATCATAAATCAAAAAACGAATCATAGCGAAGTGGATGGAGAAAGGAGTGCAGGGACCGAGACGAGCATCGTCGTCGAGAGCGACGGGACCCAACGTGAGAGAGAAAGAGAACGCGAGGAGGTCCTGTTCTTTGCGAGCGAGCATCTTCTATATGCCGCACATCAGACCTGAGCCAACTTTAAGGATCCTTCCATGAACGTAGGCAACAGACGTGCAATTAACCGCTAGCTGTATGCCTCGAGGTTGGTGGTTCTCAATGAGATAGCATCGCACCTTTTCAGCGTGTTGTGTCTACAACACGCACGATTTGTTGTCTCGCAATCACTCAAGTAGCTCTGCGACAAAAAATAACAACTTTAATCAACACATTATCCACATTTTTATCATTCGCATTTCGTTTCACAGATAAATTAAAGAAATAACACCATCAATCTTGACCCATCTAGATTCTGTGGTTTTAAGAATTTAAACTACAAACAATTTCAAACACTATAATTTACAACGATTTGATAATTAATAAAAACCATTTCTTTTAATTCTAAAAAAAAAACTAATGGATCGAATAATATAAAAAAAAAACAGATTCGAATTTGTATATACTGAAAAACGAAAGTCAGTTTCGAAACATTGAGAACCATCGCAGGGACGAAGAGCGAGATAGGCATCCCCCGTAAAAGGCTTCCTATGCATGTCAAACATTATACGAGCGCGTTACTATTAAATACGTCAAAAACGGGCGTATGTTTATTGCATATTGGATGCACCGTGCACTTTGCCTCAACCAAGTAGACCACGAAATACCGATCTGCCAACACCGGCGAACAAGAAACGTCCGCGCAAAATCTTTTTACTCTTTCATGAATATTCTTTTCAAAAGGCCTTTGGAAACAAATTGAAAAGAGGACAGCGAGAGCGTCACATTTGATTATTCGAAAACACAAGAATTCTATATGCTCGCATACCCTCTTTCATTAACAAGAAACAAAAAAACTTGCTAACAATTTTTGATTCATTATATAATTTGCAAACTCTATAATGCCCGTATACATACATAATGTATATTTGACATTAATATTTCATCGAAGTCGGTGAGGTATAATTTCTTTTTTGATAATCTTCATTTAATCTGCTTTGTTGCTTGACCCTGACTCGTGATAGGCCGAAAATAATGGTAATCGGCAGATAGTTCCACGGGAAACCGGGACATAACTAAATCGGTACTTGGAATCGATGATTTTCATAAAAAAGTGATTCGGCCGAACGGCGGCGCTTCGAGAAGCGAATATTGATTAGCGCCTAATCGGACGTATTAAAAAGTGCCGCGCGGTAGCCCTGCTTTCGTTGGGCACGATTTGAACCCAACGATTGCAGTGTAAGGTGCTGTTCTTATATACGCCGGACCATCCGAAGCGGAAAAATCACAACGATCGTTTGATTCGATTAGGCGGTTGGGAATCGCGTAAAATTATTCATTTGACTACCGTCGATCACAGATGTCTTGCCCGGTCAACGGTCAGTCGATGAGACTTTTTCTTTTGTCACCGGGCACAAGTAGGACGCCCTGCTGGACACGTCAACGCAAATCAATGCACGCCCAAAACACAATGACAAATTCTTAAGGTTTGAAAACAAGGAGTTTACCGGTGAAGGGTATCCGCATTCCGCTCCCAGCAATATTTAGCGGTGCGAAAGAATTTAGGGCAACTCCCAAGGGAGCATTAACATAATTATTAATCAGTGTTCGCCAGTCAACACAACGTGTCTCGAAAAATAACGTTGACTGATGTTGATTAAACCTGGGATTTCAACTTTTCACTTTGTCCGGTCAAATTGGGTTAAATGAACTCGAGCGACTGTGAGAAAAAGGTGTTCTTTCGATGCATAATTATATATTCTTTTGGGATCTCGTTTGGGATTAATTGATGCCGATGTTTGGATATAGATTACTGATATCGGTTTTGTATTTGAAATTTAAATGTCTAATAGTTTGTGAGTTCGGGAATTAAAAAGGGTTACCATGTTTTCTGTATGTGTTATGTTGATTCATATTTTATTCACCATCGAGCATGGTTTTTGTGTACTGATTCGTATGAGAACCAATCGATTCAAAATTATTCTACCTTTTATCTATTTTGTTATTTTGTTTTCAGTTCCATAACATTCGTTTGTCTCGTAGTAAACTAATGTTTATTGATAAACGGTTGAATCCTCGATAATATACACATTTTGTTTCTATTTTGTAAAATATTAAAAAGTTGATGTTTTTGAAGAACAGATTTTCCTTTCTAAAAAAAAAATCTTACACTATGAAGACATTATGCGCAATAGTAACCAATGACCGTCAGCATTTATCACATTTTTGCAACAAGAAAAAGACCCCCAGGTATAATCCATATGCGGCGCAAAGGCACGGCCAAGGGTAACGATATCTTACTATATTCCACTGGGGTAGAATCGAAGCATACTTGCATACGTAATAATAGCATAAACCTGAGGGGTGTCCCAGTTCTTTTATGCCAAAAATCTACTATAAAGCCGACAAAATCACTGGCAACCCCCTATGACCTCCCCATGAGTATAACCGTATACCGAAACCAAATGGTCATCGTAAATAGAAAATCCGTTTTTTTTCTATGGTCGTTTCGAAAGTGGCAGAGTTTATTCATAATGTCATGATATTACGCTACATTCGTTCGCCTAAGCGATTGGGAGACGGCACAATTTTTCACTAGGGTGGTCACTGCCCCCCAAAAATGGAATTCCATCGTTCTTAACCCACCACGCTTTCTTCCATACATTTTCATAATTTTCCCATGGTTTTATTTAAATTTTCATTCTTTTTTTTATTCTCTGATGAATCTTACTATGTGACAAACTATTACTATGTAGACTTACTATGTGTCATTATAGATTTAATGTGTGTAAAATATACAAATTTTAAAAACAAAAAGATAGTGATAATTAATGGTTCTTAAGAAAACTATTTTTACAATCCAATAAATAGGTTTCACAATTAAGCTGAAATCTGATTTCTTTTTTTTTTAATATGTTCGATGAAAGTGCGCTTATAAAAATCGTATATTAGTTAGCTGTTCGAAATTGAATATTCATATTTACGACAAAACTTCATAAGTTTTTTTTTGAAGAACTACAACTTCAGGATTCAATTTAAAATGAGATTAATATCATATATAATACTCATTTTCTACTTTGCTCATTTTTTGTCGGTGAGTTATTTTATTTTTTAAATTTAATTTTATGTCAATTTTTGAATTTTCAACAAGTTTTTCATAACATGGATTTATTATGCTTTACAGACAACCCATTCGAAATATTTTGATTTAGAAACTTGGGAAGAATCCCGAGACAGAACAGTGAACAAGTTAAAAAATATTCATGAAAAATTTAATTTCTATTCCAATGCAATAGAGGAAGAATTTACACATGTCGAATCTCTTTTTATTACACAAGACGAGAAGGTACTAATAGAATGAAAATTGTTATATTTTTACTTGTCAAGAAATTTCAGTTATTCAATCATATTCTTCATTATAAACTTTTTAATTTTCAGAAATTGGTCAATGTAATTGAAAGAGTCAGTGACAGATGGAGTAAAGACGATGTTCGTTATGAACTCTGTTTCAGAAACATTACAAATTATCTTGTAACAAGAATCAGTTATTTTGACAAACTTAATGTAAAATTGGGTAAAAAAAAATCGTTTTACCAACTGATTCATGACCAAATTGTGAATAACATCCATATATGGAAAAAACGCATGGACTATCAAAAAATGACTCCAAACAATTTCATAGAAAAATACAATGAAATCAATAACAGGGGCACGCCATATATGTCGAAAGCATACGATCTGGATTATCTTTTTGAACAGGTAAAAATGTTAACAAGATACACAACAAAAAACTTTGAGTAACCATAATGATTAATTATTTCATTTTTTTCAGTATGACACGCTTTGTGAAATTTTTGACATACGATTCAGCAATCCAATGAAATCATTGTACGAAGTGGTACGTAGTGATCTGAGCTTATTGAAGGAAGACTATCTTTTGAGTATGCATGCATTATTCAAAGAATTGAAGAAAAATAAAGTAGCTCAGTACTGTCTTATGAAATTGCCACATTAAAACATGTTTTCTCAAGTAAGTAAACATTGTATGCACTTTTTCATTTTTCAAAATTCTTTGCCACTTGAATTTTACTGATCAATATTTAAAACTTTTCTTCTTTTTTTACAGACTGTACGTCGCTTTTTATTTCAACTAATCAACTCAGAATGGATTTGAATGCGGCGTAAACCAATCAATCGACTAATTTTCTCAGAGGATCAGTTACAAGGTTGTTAAGAAAAAAAAGGAAACATTATCATTCGCAGCGAATCCTCATTTATGCAAATTTTACACGGGGCATCTGTTCTGCGCGATTTTGTGAGCCGTAATAGCGTCGGCGCGCTAACTGTTTTGACGTCACTGACTTCGCATCCTAAGTTCATGGAGTTCAGACAGATGCGAGAACGCTAACGAGAACAATTAGGAGTTCTACATTGCACTGTGGGCCTTCTCTAAAAATAAACAGCGCCACTTAAAGGCTCGCCTTGTCATAACTTCACTGCAGATGCGAGTCAGCTTTATATTATTTCCATGAACGGCTTTACATTTCTGCGAATCTCGCCGCAAAGGACAGATGAAGCAGGGCGATTGACGAGAAAGTTTTTTGCAAGTTTATTCGTCGATGCACAATTTTTGTAATGTTTTTCAAGTCGATGACAATAACTTTGTTCAGTTGGAGAACGGTTAATGATTGGGTGTTGATTGTCGCGAGTTTTTAAAGTATGATTCATTTCTGGGATATGTGCGTACATCTGGTAGAGCATTCAATTGAACTTAATAGTCTGATATTAGACAAGCTTGGTGACGAATAGAAGCGGAGTGTCAGATGAATTACGACCGTGGATACGATTTTCATTTATCAATACTGTGAAATAACTTTTACAAACAAATATAATAATCTCATCAATTTTACAGTCTTTTGATATTGTCAGACAACCAAACCGAAATAAAATGATGGAACGAATATACTGAATCCGCGTTTGCATGATCAATTTCTTGCGATTTGTAATTCTCATAAATCTTAGCCACGATATTGCGCGTGAATTTTGTGAATTGTTACTTCTTCCTGGATAACTCGGCATTTAGCGCGCGCGGCGACAAGAATTATTTGCGCGAACTCTCGCCGAGCGAACTCGACCTGTTGAACACAGGTGAATAAATTTATCGACGCAGAAAAGACGCTCACGCAACGCATAGATATGCTTGGGAGATGCGAGGTTGCGGTACTGATTGGATCGCAGAGATATCCGGTATAGAAAACGGCATAACAAGATTCGCAATCCGGAGCCGTTCCTCCGATATCTATCTCCATTCGATATTCCGTCGTTTGAAGTACGTGTAAGTAATCCGGTCATATATGCGTGCGACAGTTTACTTTTATTGGATCATCGGTGGAGGATATATGCGTTCGAGAAAGTAAAAGTTGACGTTTTTTTCTTTTTTTCAGCGATGCAAATCTCTGATGATACATGAATGAACAAAACATACAAACGAATATGTAACCAAAAAGAAACTGAACAAATAAGAAAAGAAAGACCAAAAAATAGTAGTTTCTAAATCTGAAGTTGTTTCAAGATAAATTAACGACACTTACCACAAATTATTATGCCATTAGTCACGACGCGTAGTGAGATGTTCCTGGGACACGCGCAATTGCTCATGATTCGCGTGGTTTACGGTTGTCAAAAGAACGTGACACCCTGCAATGGATTCGACACTGTCTTGGAATACTGCCGCACAATTTCAACCTGTAACAAAAAAAGAAAAAGCAATTACACATACTGATAACATTTTTTTACATTTCAACATTTTCTACACTCAAAAAGAGTACTGAATCATCTAAGAATAAAAAATTGTAGTTACGTTTCCAATATGTTTCTGGTTTCTTTTTTTGAAGCAAAATATTCATGGTTCAAGAAAATGATTTGTCTATAGTGAATTTTATTAAGCTGAATAAATGAAAAAAAAAAAAAAAAGATAAAGAAAGAAAGAAAAGAAAAAAGAAAAAAGCTAGAGTTGAAAAGTAAAAAAGAATCGCTCGACGGTGGAGAATTATGGCCTTCTCAATGTAAAGAAGACGGTACTAAAAGACAGTAAGTTCGTAGCGAATGTAACTTTATTGTGAACTTATCGCCGTCAGAAAGCAAACAATGGGTCGATCTTCTCGCCATCTTTGCGTCTCTCTCGCATTTTGTTTCTTTCTTGGTGCTGGGATCGCTACTTCGACTGCTTCCTTCCTTATTTCGTTTACCGATCGTGAAGGCGAGGTTGGCGCCGTGTTATCGGGCCATCGCAAATATCGTGCTGTCGGGGAGCCTCGCCAATATGTAAAGGAGTCGCCGTTAGGTGAGAGGTACAAGAAAGCGTCGCGTGCTCTTCGTCGATCCCAGCGAACGTCCGAGAATCAGGCTCTGAATTTACAGCGAATTAACGCACATAATTATGCGCCGATAATCCCTATCGTTCCGCATCTCGAGGATCGGACTTTTTAATGATATTGTATTATTGGGAATATGCGTATATTAATTACCCGCGCTCCGAAGGCAAGAAATTAACATATTAGAGAATATGGGAAATTTTACATTCCGAAGTGCCGGCTACCATACACACAAATATTTCGCTAATTTTAATAGACGGAATTCAATTAGAAGTACACCGGGGAGGATTATCATTATTGCATAATTGCAGCGCACTTTAATGAAAAATTATTGACTGAGAAAGATCGTTTATCGGCCGATGTTGTTAATGGTTGAATCAGATCCACTGAAACCTAAGCAATTTGCAAAGTTCAAAAATTCAGGTAATTGATATTTTGAAATTGTTTACTCGGTAACGTATAATAGTCTGCGACTTGGTCCCCTGTGATTTTCGATATTACGTAAATGACGAAAGGAAATACTTCCCCTCGAACTTGCATCGTTTTTCAGGATATTCTCCTTTGCCTATGTAAAAAGGCAGGTGGCTAATATTTGCCCTTCTCGTATTTCACTGACGATGTTTAAAGAAATGGGAAACGCAATTTAAAGATCTTTGATTCATTTTTTCTTTTCAGTCTTCATTGCAAATAATAGAAAAAATTCATTCTCAATTAATTCTCCAAATGGTCATTTGTTGTAAAATGATAAACTCGTCATTTTTTTTACTTTGCACAATACGAATGATAAATAGATTTCTGCAAGTTAGAAAAACACTTTATAGTAAATTTAAGATTGGACAGTTATACGAGCTGACAGGGAATAAAAAGTCAAATTTATATCGAACAGGAACTGTGCCGAGTAAAAAAATTATAAGAATATGTCCGTACGTGTAATAACTCACTTTTTATCCTTCATTAACCAGCTCTTAAGTACTGTACTACTTAAAGAAAATACTTGAACTCTTGGATTATTGCACAAAAACATTCATTTGGAACAGATCGTCGTAATGAGATTAACAAAACATTCATGCAGCTGATCCGAGAAAAAATTATATATCAGCACTAATATTTAAATGAATAAATTGACAAGCACAGGGGATAAAAACTGGATAACTTGTACGAAATGACTTTGCGATCAATTCAAATCCGATTTCACAGTTGACTTTTTCTGACGTCGGAGTTAATGAGCACTAAATAAATTTCACTCCAACAACAAGATTTTCTGGAAACTGTTAAGTGTTGTCGCGCGCGTTTCGTATACATAATTTCAGAATTTTTCGTTTCACTTTTTTCCATCTCGTTCCTGTACGAATTCTCTCACGATCCCGCGGCCACTAAGCACTCTTCTACATTAAAGTCGTGTGTATCTTGGCTACTTCATCGCACGCGTGTCTTTATCCGCAGGGGCTTGAAACGATTCCGTGTAAATCATGCGAGAACAGGTCGTGCAGCAAGCTGCTTACCCTTACGAGTTCGCTTAATTAGGCGATGAAACAGCGATTTTCGTTGCTTCCCGCTGCTTCCGGCCGCAAAATCTGAAATATGATCGTCTGAGAATAGAAAATAAGAGCAACGAGTTACCAATTTAAATGCACAATTGGTTAACGTGCTTTATCGAATATATTATTCGTATAGTGTATAAATTTTGTACAGCTAATCGTTACGAACTTTAATTTACTTCGCTGTTTAAATCTTGCTGCATCGTCACACTTACTGATTAAAGTTATTATTATTAAATTATAATGATTATTTTTATTATTTTGTGAATAACGTATGATAAACATGACTCTCAGGTATAAACTTTTATACTTGTTAAAACTTGGCTTGGTCTTTGGGAAAAAGTTCTTTTCCTCCAAGTCTTGTAAATTTTACAGCCTTAAAACAACCAGTATACAATAATGTTTTGCAAGCTTTATTACAACATCAATGTAGTTTGTGCAAATTAAGAAAATTGTCGTTCCAATTAGAAAATCTTCAAGAAACAAAATTTGTCGCACAAAGTCATAAAACAATGTTCCCCAACAAGACACGCTAAACATATTAAAGAGTTTATATCTGAAAGGTTCTTCTAAGCGCGTTTGAGTGCGAATTCTGAGCCACATCCATGTACATCGAAAAGACTAGCTCGGATAATATCGGATATATGATACTTGCGATGGTATTAACGCTTCAAATGTCGTTATAATGTACTCTTCTCTCGGTCCTACAGTAGTCAAGAACTACAACACTCGAACATTAACTGGGAAAAAAAGAACAGCAAAATTGATGTAACTAAAGTACAGAACATAACGTGACTAAAGTACGTATTACTTATATTTTGATTGCACAAAATTTTCTCGGTTCAATGACTTTTTATTTGGGCCAATTACAAATTGTTATACACCAAGTCATGGCGGTTGAAAAGCATGAATGATTTTGAGTTTAATTGAAAATTGTTCGTATCTCGAAACCGAGAGCAAACAGCGAACTTTAATGAATTTGTCAGATGTCGGTTGCGGTCACAAAAAGTCTGAGGCCTTTAGCAAGACATTTTATCCGCAATTCATAGAATCTCAATTCCAACCTCGTGAACAAGATTGTTCTACTTAGCGCAGCGTTTTGGACTCACTCACAAAATCGTAACGCTAATTTGCTCGCTGTCAGCGGCGCTTTTTGTCCATGCAATTCTTCAAAGATTAATCCGACTTTGAATGAGGCGTTTGATTCAAAAAGCAAAGAAACATCCACAAATGGCTACCTCGGGATATCGATTCTCTTCACTCCGATGACGATGATTCGAGACTAATCGATTACAAGGTACAAGAATGCACCTGGATCAGCGCTTTGACAATGTCGAGCCTATAATCAAAATATCTTTTTGCACAAAAATGTCACACACAAAAGAATAGTCTCTCACTCTCTGTCCTTTTTTTCATAGAAGAAATTTGGCTCAATATTAAACAATTACAATTTTCTATCAAAAAATAGCCTTCTTGAACGATTTCAAAATTTTTTAAGAATAATAATATATTATTTTTATTTCAAATAATGAATTGTATTTTTCTTTACGTCGCTTTAAATTTTCGTCTGATAGAGAATAATAAGAACAAGATCGTCGGAAGTTTATGGCTCGTTTACAGTTAAACCTCGAATTGAAAAAGTCCCAAGTTATGTACGGTCGGAAACTTTAAAACTAACAATTAGCAAGACTCGTATAACTAAATAGCCAAGCACTTTGCGAGTCTGGAGTTTCTCGCCAAACACCCGGTGTGTTCGGACAGCAGCACATGGCGTGCGTACAAACAACAAGCATTACCTCGAGATTATAACTGCACTTGATGCCGTCGTGAAATGCGAAAAAATCCCTTTTTTATGTCATATAACATGATTGTTAATCCTACGCTACGCTGATGTCGAGATACATTTCACGGGCGACACGGTTGGCGGTACGAATGTTGATTTACAATCCGCAGGCTTTTACACTGTGTCAAATCTCCGAAACATTTGTTAAAAGAACGAGTAAAAAAAATTTTATTAGATTGAACAAAATTGTGATAAATTAGTCGCGCAATAGAAAAAAAAATTGTTGGAATAATTACTCTGGCAAGAAAAAATGCAGAGACAGGGTTCATGCGTCAGTTGCAAAATAAATGACGATAAATCACCGTACGGCTACCGGTCGTTACATAATTTATGCTGACCGCTTGATTGCGATTGTGAATGTACTTTTATGGCGACGATAATGTAACATACCTAATGTTACTCCGTTCGTCAAGCGACCTACCAGAGGTCTTTGAAACGAAAATCAATTAGCCAATTGCTTGGACGTGCAATTTGTCATGAACATTTATCGTCAAGTGAATTTGCAAAAATGTTCAAACGCGTGTATCAAAGTTCTTTTGAAAATTGTCTGCCAGTGGTATTTGACATTAATCCTGGATGAAAGATGCGCAAACTTCTAAAATGTTTGTACGTATACACCCAAGTCTAAAAACGATTTGAAACATCCGGGCCAACTCGGCCGTCTATATGACGGATATAATCGTCGCTCGAGTGTGCTCGTTTCACAAACATACGAGCACGCTCGGCGCCCATTCTCCGCCACCTAGACGAAGAAAACGTGGATTCCAGAAAATTATATCACACTGCATCTCGTGAGCCGTGTGTACGTACCGTGAATACGTAATGAGAACGAACACATGCCGAGAGCCGCGTCAAGTATCTTCCCGGAGATTCACGAGGCGTACAAAAACTACGCAAAAAACATAGAGACACAAAAGCTTTCGGACACCGTCGAGTGACAAAATTAATGATTCAATGAAAGAAACAGTTTTTTTTTAACATTTATCGAAACGGAATTGCCGAGGGTTAAACAGTAATTAATGCCATTGAGTGTTATTATATATGTAACATTTTTTTATATTTCTCAGAAACATGTTGGGTGAAAAAAAAAATTATTTGAAACTTTTTTTTTTCTTAGTCGGGACCGTAAAACGGAGATAAGCAAATGTTTTATGCGCCACGCAAATGAAGTCGGCCATAATTGTGCAGCCACAAAGTAGCCACCGTGCGGTGGCAAGTTTGGACGAGTGTCTCGAAAATGTTACTGCTACGCTCGAGAGAGTCATGAGAGATACACGTGGAGGACGTAAAGTCCTCCTGTGCGCAGAGTCGCACGAGGTAAATTGCTTGAAAAGCCTTACAGGAGCGACTGCGGTCGCTCAGAAGCACCGCCAGCTTCTTATTTACAATGACACCTCAATACGCAATGTTTCGGCTACCATATTTACGAGCCAGCAAAATTTTTATCCTTCGAGAAAAAAGGACAAATAAGAAAGAGAATTTAAAAAATTAAACAATGCAAAACTAGAACATGAAATCTCACGCGAAAATTAACTACGTATTGCAAGAGATAAAAAATATTTGCCGCGTGCAAAATATTAATTATTCTTAAAAAATAATACAAAAAAAACAGAAATATAAAATTTTTGTTCAAATTGTTTTGTTTCTTTTATTTTCATAATGAACATTAATTTTCAAGACTGAAATCTGATCTGCGTTGCACCTTTCCTTCAAGGTGTATTATGTTAACATGCTCCGCTGCTACAGATGCATTTATTATAACTCTACAGTGTAGCGAGTAATAGATGAAGCAGGCGCAGCATCGTCAGATGCAAAGCGCACGATACCCTCAAAGAAATTGAACGAATGTAAACACAATTTATCAAACCCGCAGAAAACTCCGAGGATCTTGCAGCGTTCATCATAATACCTAGAAACCAAAACGGAGCATTATCTTGTCGGAAATGAAGACATTGGTTTCGTGATAAATTCGATGTCCCGTGATGATTACACGACTTTAGTTATGACAACGACGGTGGTTAATGATCCCAAACTACGTTTTCAGTTAGCAATTATTGTGCGATCCAATCGTCTTGGTCTGTTGTTGTCATTACAAGATCATTTTGATTCGTGCGCAAAATCATGATTACAAGGACATAAAAAAGTTGATAGAAATTGTAAGTTGTTGAAAGTTTGGTATTTTAAATTTGATATGTAATGCATTAAGTATACATTAATGCAGATGTCATTTTTTGTTGTTGTCATTTTTTTCAGTTTGGAATGTGGAAACGCATTTTGGAAGTAATCTCGGTTCTTGAACGTTTGCATAGTTCGTATAGTTTTAAGTTATGAACGTAATAACAATAATTTTTAACGTGCCCTCACCTCTTCCTTAACCTGCAAAGATCTTCTCATTTTTACTTCACAACCATTATAATAATCATTAGCAGAACACTTATCACTGATGTTCATTTTAAAGAAGACACGCGAATAAAGATTTAATTTTGTATAATTAAATGCTGTCTACGGCAAAGCGAACAGAGTTTAACTCCGTGTCGACATTGTAATAAAATGTTTCAATTTGTAATTTAACGACTGCGCGCAATTACCAGTACCTCGATTAGTATTACCTGTCAATTATTAAATTTCGCGGATAGAATTTTTGACATGACGTTTGAACTGCGAATGCGGAAAACGTGTAACGATCGAAAAGTCCTGTTGTGTAAATATTATATATATTCTGCACACACAAACTAGGCAGGTGAATATGTTTCAACTGAAAGGAACACGATGTTTCATCAACTTTTACCCCGACTTGTATCACAGAAATATTTTCAAACAAACTTGGTTACTCAGTAGCAAACCGAAAATGAATAAATTATTAGTGAATTTTAAAAACGATCAGCCTAAGAGATAAAATTCTTCTAAGGTTGAAAAAAGAAAAAAAATTAACGATCATTCGATTAATTAATTTTATAATAGAACTTAAAATTAAATTTTATTGAAAATTGCACGTAAGAATAATTGCAACGATTACGTCATAAATATCTGCACTCCCCATAGCGTTTGAAAAAAAGGGATTGTAAAAGAGCGAAGAGGAACAAGTGTTGAAGATGTAATTACGTGCAAGCAAAGTATCTCATTTGAGCAGTTTAATAATTAACGCCGCTGCGAAGGAATGATTTGAACGAGCCGTCACCCTGCTAAAAATGGATTCAATGAGGAAGGACAAAACGAGCAAAGCAAAGGAATCTCGGTAACAATCGTAGACACCGGTCAGTGCACCGAAAACAACGACCAACAAAAACTGCACTCAAGAATGTAATGCGAATCGCTCACAGTCGACCAACATAGCGTTATCTAACGACCTCCAAATTTTTATTGCGTCATTGAACCTCGCCCCGAGTGGTGCTCTGCTCTCCAAAACTAATCCCGCATGAGATTCACGTGGGAACTTAATTGACATTGAAGCTAATTGCAATCACCTAGTTTTGCACCACGTAGTTCCTTGCAAAACAGATTTCAACATTTTTGAGTTTCTAATCAACAAAATTTTGTTCTATTAATTGAAAAAAAATTGGTGCGCAATCAGAAAAAGTTTACTCTCAAATGAATAATAATGAAATGCAGTACTCAAGGCTAAAGAAATCAGTGCGCAAAATGCAATTGATTAGTGAATAATTGTTTCATTGTATCAATCGGGGATAGAGCTGGGAAGTAAGATAAAAGCATTTGTTCAATATGATGATTATGATGTGGCACATAAAACTATCGTGTGCATTTCATTGTTCCTATTCTAAAGATTCAAAGAGTGAGGTACCAGCGGCGAAGCAGCATCAAGTCAGGCCAAGCCAGGCCAGAGCATAGGCCGGCCAAAGGTCAGCTGGGTCGTTGCACCCGCGGACAGGGCATATCCTGCAATGCCTTGCCTTGCTTCAGTATTATATGCTATGAGCATTAGCCTTTGGTGCTTATCATGAGACTTTGCACGAATCATACATCTGAACTTTTGAAATTTCAACTTTTTTACTTTTAGATTTTATCTGTTCATCAAATAAATGACACCAACATTCTCTAAAAATAATGTCCTGTTCTGAAGATTTTTTTTCTCCATGAAACTCTTTTTTTTAATTTAGTTTCAGTCATCTTAAAACATACTGTTTTCCGTTTTTTTTTTTTTTTTTTTTTTTTTTTTTTTTTTTTTTTTTTTTTTTTTTTTTTTTTTTTTTTTTTTTTTTTTTTTTTTTTTTTTTTTTTTTTTAATATATCTGTATGATTGGATACATTATAATTAATTACCAAAAGAACCATTCATTTTAGAAGCAACTGATGATCATACTCACCACACAGGAAACAGTAATGACAAATTCCTGGCAAGGAAGCAAACCAAGGTACACCAGCATCTGTAAAAACACATTTCCATTAGTTTCGTTGAGCTATTACTCTTGAATGGCTATAAATTACGTGTTAGTGAAATTCATTCAAAAAATTAGAACAAAAGTGGATCTTCAATTGTATACTTGTTAACAAGTCCAAAAAATGTTCAATATTTTCCATTCACTACATTCAAAGTCTTTATTTTTTTGTCAGTGTTACGTTTCAAGTTCACACGGTATATCCTTGCAAGTAAATGCACTCTTGAGTACAATTAAAGACATCATTCTTTCAAAAAAAAAAAAAAAAAAAAAAAAAAAATGATGCCACAGATGAATATAATTCTTGCCTTTACTTAAGGATTATGCCTTTTTTCAGGAGAGGGAGGGAGGGGGAGCCACGAGAGGCACAATTTCACGCAAGAATGATAGTCATTTATCCAACGAGATGTCTGCGTGTGACCAATCGTTACTCACCGCGCTTAACGGTATTGAGTGAGAACTTTAACGAGATTTTCCAAGAGTTCCGCGAGCCTAGCACACTGGGGAGTTATGGGAAACCTATAATACTATGATGAAAAACGACAATGAGTTATTACCGAAAAGAAAAAGCCGATCCCCGTGCCATAGCCCTATCGATGGCTCAAAATTGTTGCTAATTGCTAGGAAACGTATGGATAATAATCGCAGATCATAATGCTCGATTGGCTCTAACCCTGCGATATGCCAAATAAACAATTCACAGCGCGAAGTGTTCGGGCTGCGTCGCGCGATTTATCACATTAATTGGCATTAGAAATAATTCCGCGATGCCTCACTGATTAATATATAATTAATTTATGGCCGATTTGTATGTTGCAGGTCCGTTGTCTCGCGACGGCATCGAAAAAGTGCGCGCTGATTTATTGGCGCAACTCGCGATTTCAGCGTTATTAATCGCACCTCGTTCGTTTCTGCGACTACAACAAAAATTTTTTCGCCAATTCGCGATTTTCCGTCGCAACTGTGAGCTCCGGACCATCAATCATAGTGTCGGATTACTCGGAAAAATTTTGCTCTGAGACTTGGATCAATTAATTAAGCGGAATCGCGTTTATTAAGCAAAGCAATATTAGCGTGTGTTTAAAACACCCTATTTGCGGGCTGAAATGACTGAAACCGATTTATGCGTGGGCCCCATTTACGCTCGAGCACAGTTCGCCATTGTAGCGGAACGCACACGTGCAAAATTACAAATTAATCGCAACAGGTACTGTCAATTCCAATCACATATAAGCGATGAGAAATGATCAGCAAACATTCAATTGTGGAATGATTGTTATCAATAATTTTTAATTACTGTAACGAATTTTATATTTTACAATATAGAATCAGGATGTGCTAAAAATTTAAGTTTGCACTTTGACACTACTCTCTATTGAACTTATTTGTACTATCAGCATCGAGTTAAGAATGATTATACTACTTAATCCATAATGGTTAATGTTGAGTCATAATTAAATAATTATTGTGGTACTAGATGCTTTTATTTTTTGCTCAAGATTTATTGCAGCTCATTTTATCAAGCATGTGTTATTCTCAAATGATTGCTTAATTACAACCATCTTTCTGTGCAATTAGGAGCAAAAAAGGAACGTCGCTTGGTTAAAATAAATACAAGATTCGCGTGCACTTGAAAATACGCCTATTTGTCAAAGGCAAACGGCCCGTCTTGTACGAGCACTGGTATATACAACTTGCTGTTCAGAACTTGCACGAATTTGCCGTTCGTTCGCGGTTTTTTTTTCAGTTAAATAATAGTGGTATGTGGAAGCTTAATTCCTCCAACTACTTCCGGATAATATAAATATATTCGTGAGACTAGACAACCTTGCTTTTGCATTGCATAACTACAATCTGTTTGCTTATTAATTTCACAGCTGTTAATGAAATGTTGCATCAGCTTTCTATCAATATAACTACTATTGGTATCAAAAATCTGCAACTGAGAACGATGACTATACCGATGGAAAAATTTATTTATGACAAAAGTTTACGTATGAAAGTAATGTGGCGATAAAACTCTGACGGATCGTCAGACACACGGAGAAAATATGTCTCAGTGCAACGTTTGTCTGTGCATCGATAAAAATCTATTGAACAAACGTCAGTTGTTCTCACTGCGGGTATAAAAAATACAAATAAGTCGAACGTAAGCAGAGACGCATATGCGCTCAATCGAAGAAGGAAAGGATGATACTTGGCGATGCAGTACGAGGATGTGTCGCGAGAGCGTGGTTGTGTGCAAGCGTGTGAGAGCACTCGTGCCATACCATTGGGATTCGAAAGCTGCACAATGGAATTATGCTCTACGTATTGATACGGATTCTATGGGAGCCAAGACGACGTGTATTATGTATACACGGGACGCGGTGGTCATGGTATGTTGGATATGGTCGCTATGTTGGGGCCATGTTCTGGTTTTGATCCGTGCGCCAGATAAGATGGTCCTTTGTTACGAGGACTCGTGCCTTCGGAGGACCTTCGCCTTGCCTTACGTTTCAGATCGTCTCTTGCTAAGATCTATATACTCGTTTTCTTGCGGTGTTAAAATGCAACAAACTCTGTCAGCTTGGAGCCCCGCGACCAATCACCGGAAACGCATTCCAATCTGACCGCAACGTTAACATCTCACAATTTTGTAGGTTTTATTTTCGCCCAGGCCTGCAAAAAAAAGTGCCGATTAATTAAAATTAAATTAAAAGTTTCGATTTTAATTTGTTTGTGATAATAATTATATATAAGAAAATAAAATACTGTGAATTAATCAGATTAAAACTTACTTCTAAAATGGCATTGAAAATTCTGGTTAGTTTAAAAGTTAAAGTCTAGTGGTCACATCTGCACAAGGGACAATGCCCAATTCATATTCCATGATTTACCACATCGCATTCGAATGACGTATGGCCTTCATTACTTAATTGTATCCCGACCCTCAACTTTACCACAAGCTCTACTGTCTTTTCTACCTATAAATAAATTAGTGCTGTTGAACGGCCACTCTGAAATGTTCATCGTACAAAATCCATCACTTGCACAAGATAAATAATGACGCAAAACTGAGCCCTCAGAATGCACTTCTGTATTGAAATTCTTCGTCATTCAATGATTCTTTTGGAAGTAACATTTTTCTCTATTAGACCTGACCTCATCAATTCAAAACAGATGGAAAAATCTTGAAATCATCGGCATTCATCAAAGAGTGGACAAGAGAAAAGAAGTGTATTATTCGCGGCTCGTAATAACTGTTACTATGTATTTTTACAATCGTGTAATTGTTGCTTCATTTGCTTTATCGTTCGATTCGCCTCTGGAGATAGGAACACATTAATTAATGGCCGTAAAATATCATGAAAGAATGCCAGTGCAGTATGACCGCGCGTGGATTCATTACGATGTATAAGCAGCGGTTGTTCACAAGAGGAGGAATATTTAAGGGACAAGACAATGATTGTAAATAACTTTCATTTTAGTGGGCAATTTACATTTTCCCGATTTAACGTTCGCCCGTTAACCGAGGCTGCTTAAATTTATTGAAATTGACTTTTCGCGCCGAAGAAAAATCGATACTCAAAAAGCATTGACGAATGATCGATATTCGTGGGCCTCAAAGTGCAAACCAGAGTAACTTTGATTATATTTATGCATCGGCTGCCGGAGATAAGTTCTCTTCAAAATCATTTCCTCGTAGTTTCCATAGCAGTGCATCAAGAAATTCTATATGATAAATACTTTACCGCTGTGAAATATATACATGATGAAAAAAAGTTTTTTATGTGAAGGTAGTAAGTTAAAAATACAACATTAAAAATTGTAGACATTTGGAACGATTTTTCTTTTCACTTTTCAATTCATCGAATTGCTTGTTTTTGCTGGCAAAAAAGAGTGTCAAAAAATTAATTGCACATGTGCAATGTATTTTTCTGTCAGCACGACGGAAAGAGATGAGATACCGTTTCTGACCGTAATTGAAAAACTTGTTGAAAAAAAAAAACGTATTGCGTGATGCTCAATTGCAATTACTTTACTCACAAAGTTAATAAATAACAATTATTCCTATCGCAACTTAACTTTCGATTAAAATAGAAAAATAATTAAAGTTGTCGATTTTTGCCTCAATCCGCGCACGGATGTCGACGCCAACCGTCTGAATTGAATTGCGTATTATTCCTCGCGATGATTGATGCCAATGCCAATTAAAATGCAGCCCGAGATTGCACAAAAAACGCTGCTCCGATGAATAATTATCTTTATATAGCGAATTTGCACAGATATGATCTTTTTCGAGAATAGTTTTGTAGTTTAATTAACTTCCGAATAATGATCAGTTAAACACTCGTACATAATCTTATAATCAGGTTTCGTTTTTTTATTCTCTGATATAGGCGTTTAAGAGAATTATGATTTCGCCTTTCCACTGATTTAATTTCGCACGCATTTTTGTTGCCTTTATCGTCGGTACAAACTTGATAGGTGTAAAAACTTTTTGGTCCACGAGATAGTATGAAACGGAAGTAACTGATAAGATTACCTCTTAAATGATCACCATCGCGAATTTTGCACGAATGCTAATTACACGTTTGACTACGATCAGAAATCGTACCCGCATGTGTTTTCTGCTAGTTCTACTTAAGTTTTTTTTTATGCACGTCCATTTCGGTGACATACAAATACAAATACAAATGAAATGGCATGAAATACAAATTAGTATTAAACTTTGGAATTATTCAAAGTTAAGAATCAGTGTCACATACTTCTGTTTGATTTACATGTAAATTATGTTATTAACAGTTTTCAAACACTTTGCAAATACGCTAATGAGATCATAACACACAAATCAACGAAAAATCATTGCCGAGCTTGTTTACAAATGTTATCTTTATTTCTCTTTATCCATACGAATTTACAATGAAATCGTTTATTAAAGTAATATTCAAGTGTCGTTGGTGAAAAGGCAGGTTGTTAAATTAATTGCCTTATGTCAGTCTTATCGTTCAACATATCAAATAAATGATTTATAGGCGAATACAAACAATTTCTTTTTTTTTCTCTCTACTCGCACTCATTACTAGTTATACTGTTTGTGAATGTTATATCCAACAAGAAGGATATAAAATTCGTCAGTAAAAAGATGGTATTTACAACAATCGTATTGCGATTTATTGGAAATCTTATCGACCGCAGACTCCGATTCGAATGTGTTCGAACATTTCAACGGTAAACGAAACGATCATTATTTCTAAATGGCAATTAACAACACTCAAATGTGTGATTTTTTTTTTTTAATTTAATTCCGCGATAAAATAATAAAAACCAATTTCTCATAACAGAAAAGCAACAAAAAAAACGTTTTAAATGTTAAGACTTGCCTGTTTTTCCTATACGATTTGTTTTAACTTCATGAAAAATAGAAATTTGCTGGAGATACAGTTTAGGGGGCGGAATAGTATCGCACGAGTTTGAATATCTGAGCTGTGTATGGGGTCGGAGACGAAAGGTATTAGCATATTAATTTCTCAGAGACTACGAAGCGCAGATAAAGCATCTTAGGTAGCGAACTTTGGCGATGAATCAAGCTCATGCCCGCTCGGTAATTATTCAGAAAGTTTTCCCGACTGAGCAAAACGCTCATCATCCAAATAAAAATATTTCTTTTTTCTGCTGGGCCTCGTTTCATTGTCCGAGAAGAATTTTCACAATGAAACAAAAGTACATCCTTTGGAAACCTCTCTCTCTCTATTCCACAATTTATTATTAGATATTACTATAAATTTCTATAACATAATCATATTTTTTTATTTTCAGATCACCAGAATATAGATTTCAAAATGAACAAATGAAGATCGGCTCAAATTGCGCTGGCAGAACTGAAAGATCAACAAATAACAGCAAACATTTTCGCAAGACATCGATCAAGCAAATGAGAGTGACGGCAGTGGAAAGTAATGCGAAGACAAGCAAAAGGGGGGGTCGCGTGCCACCGCGGGAAACGCGAAGAGAGACGAGAATAACTTGTCCTAACGGAGTCATCGGGGCTGAAACAATGTTAATCTATTTACTCCTGACGTTCCTCTGTGGCCTCGTCTCTCTCCGATGCGTTTTCTCTCTCTCGTTGCTGTCTCCATTCCCCGGTCCTCGCTTTATCCTCTCCTTGTCTTCGCTACGAACACGCACCGAAAACTCCGGTTTCCTACAGTTCCGTCCGCGTTTATCACGCTCGTATTTCATCACCGGCGTCCGTTTATGAGCGAGCAAGAAATGAACTTTTTCGCTAATTAACTCCCAGGAGTCGCTAACGAACTGTGGCAAACGCGCTGCCTTTTTATACTCTCCGCCAGAACAAATGTACTCTCCGAAGAAAAAGTGTACACAGTATCTCCTTTGGTCTTATACTTTGTGCTTACCCTTTGACGCAAGCTGACGCAATAGAGCTTTTATCAACGCTTAAGTATTACGTGTACAAGTTTCAAACATTGTACATCTCGCAACACAAAATGTCTCATGGATTCAAAGTTCCTGAAAAAAATGAAACAAAATATATAGTTAAAAAACGAAAAAACAAAATGTTGTCTAAGATTACGCTTGATATTATAATTGTTAACAAAACCTTTTAATTGAAAAAGAAACATGTATTCAAATTCTAATCCTGATCTATATCAAGTGATTCATCAAATATAAGCAAACTTGAACAATAAGGATTTCATGTTAATCTCAAATCAAAAAGTTGTTCAACCAAGTATATACGTACCTCCGGAACGACAAAATCAACGCTCAATGTCATTTGTTAGTGGCGCTCACGTATCACCGAGTTCTCATTACTAATGGGTTTGTTACGGAACTTTGTCGAACTTGGCGCATTGTGCACACGCGTCATATTGTGTCTACACGAGTTCGCGCTCATCCGAAATAATCTTGCTGAATTATATACCATACCCCACGCGATATACAAGTTCGAAACGTTCTTGACAATTTGATGGCTTGTATGGACACGCTGGCGCGAAGATTCCGCAACCCCCTTTTATCATCCATTTATCATTGCCGACACACAGAGCACTTCGCTCGTTCTTTCATTGATTCCCAACCCCTCGGCTGTTGTCATTACTTCGCGCGTAATTATTGCGAATCCTTGTTTTAATCCTTCCCTTAATGGACGTCGCAAATGTATGAAATTAACCATTGCGACTTTCCCCCAATGAGTCTTTTATCTTTTATTTTATCACTTGAAAATCCTTTTTCACAAAATGTTTCACTCGTTTTTTTTTTTCTTGTTTTTTTCCTTTTACAAGTTATAACTAATTAGAAATACACTGTCAAACAACATAATTAGTTTCGATTGTCAATCTGCATGCTTGGTCATTTTTAATTTCCAACTCGTTACAATTACGAGAGGCCTGTCGCTTAATTATTTTTCTTCCGACACAACACACGCAAGTGCTCATAAATATAAATCGACTTGGCACAATTATTGCGCTGAATTGAGTGGTTTCTTGAAACTAAAAAGAACGCGGAAAGAAAGCTGGGTTGAAAAATGAGAAAATAATTTCAATTAACACTCTCCGTTCCTGTGATTCGTTATTCATTTTGCCAGTCGACAGAAACAACAAATAAATATACACCACTGCCAAATGGCTGTGGATCATAAGCTTAGATACATATATTTTTCGAAACAAACTTTTCAAGAAACAAATGAAATTATAACATCAACATCAGTTAGTTGTCATTTATGTATTAATCTTGTTTGTCTCAAGATTGAATTTCATTCAAAATTTGAATTGGTTTGACAGTGCAAGTGAATACATCAAGATTAAGTGGAAACGGAAATTTAGTATCCGTAACCGAACGTTTTTCTGATTGCATGAGTGAACAAGGAATCCGAGAGAGGATGCGTGTTTTTTATGACTCAGGATTATTCGGCGGTGGAACAATTTCGGTGGCAAATGTGAGAAAAAAATGGCCCGAGTCAATCGATAGTTCGTGCACCCATCCATTTGATATCCACCCTCGTTTCATGCATATGCTGATACGATCCACGAGTCTGCGGTCAGCAGCAAGATACCGCTGCTCATTGACACATGTCATGGGATTCAATTCAAGATATGTTGATTTGACGTGCCACCGACAATCTTTCGAAATATAATTTTGATTCGATATATCAAGCTGTCGTATATTTCACGAAGAGGGAAACAAATGTTTTTGTTTGCACTTTCATCAGAAGGTGTGTTTCTTTCTTCTTTCTGCTAAAAAACGTGATAAACATTGGATGATCAAACTTTTGTATTTTAAGTAACAAATTAATCTAGGTATCAAGGACAAAAGCGAGCACTTGTGGATATACACCAAAGACTCTTAATCAAGAGAGCTGGTGTTATACCGAGGCTGAGCGACTGTAAACTAATGTTTCATTAAGATGGGCAGCTGCGGCGTCACTTAACTTATTAAACAACATGGCCGCCTCGACAGCAAAACTGAAAACATCTCAACGAGTCGATGAAAGCGACATTCAAACAAATACTCAATAAACCATCAATTATATTATTGCTGTTTTTAATGTTATCGGTAATGTGTTACATCTATTCCAACGTGACATGATACTCATAAAATTTGATCAAATGAACAATCCTCAAACTTTAACCAGCGTAGCAGAGATTGCAATTGTGATATCCTCGGTTATATATTATTTTCGTCGTAATTCTATTTGAATCACGAAGCGTTTTGTTCAACAAGAACAGTGACATGAAGTTATCCGGGTGCTGAGACTTCCAGAAGGGAGAGATTCTTAGAAGTCTCGGCTGTGCTTGCAGCCGGCTTCTGATCAGATGGTACGCGCTGATATAAAAGTTCGGTGCACATCCGAACCAAAGAATGCTCTTTACTCATACATTCAAATGCCTACTAGCTTAAAAGATTATCTCCTCCTTCTTTCTATTTGTCTACCTTTTTTTTCCTCGATTGTCACAAACAGAAGAATACAGTATATATGACCGGTGAATTATATTTTGGACTCGAACGTCATAAGCACATGATTTTACAAGCGCGGTTAAGTGCGCCGGACTATTTTCGACTTTTCGTGAAATTTGACGTTTAGTTTTCAGCGAGGCAACGAGGTAATTTAGTAAGGTGTAGCAACACGCCTCCGTTGACTTTTGTAAGCGGATCACGCATCTCGCTGAGTGCTTTACGGCATCGCTATTTTATTCCCCCTCTCTCTCCCTGCTCTTTACTTCTCTTTGCGACGTTTACCAAAAAGCAAGTCATTTTTAATTTGTCAGAATGCACAAACGTGTAAAAACAAGAGAGTCGCATCATATGAATGTATAAGACTCGAAGAATATCAGAGGTATGGACAAATTTGTCAATTGGGGGGAACTGCAAAAAGACTCTGTGTGAACAATAAGATGTATACCAGCTGAAATGCGGTTTATTTTATTTCATTCAATTTTTCACGGCCGACAAGCGTCTCACGAATATGGAATCAAGTTGTTACCGAAGCAACCGGCGGGAGGAATGACGAACGAAGAAGAGAAGACCGCGTATATATAGTGGTCTCAGACGAGGGGTGACGATGCTAGACACATGCCGCATAACCAAGTGGAGTTCGCAGTCTCTTGCACGCGCGACCATAAAGTATTGCTTTTTTCACGCTGTCGTACGTGTGTTCTTAAGCCGTGCAATCGCGAGAACGAGAATATTTGGTTTGCTGTGTAACGAGTCGCAGAAACGAGGAGAGGCTTTATGTTATCTGGCTTGTAGCTTATATGCGGAAACAAAATTTCGGCTAAGAAATGCGGAAGGAATTAATGTGTGAACGGAGGAGTACAAAATGTTGCGAACAAAATGATTTAAAATATCGAAAATAAAACACACATTAACTGCAAAAAATAAAATTTTTAAAAACTAGTCTGTTGTAACTTTTTGAATATTTCAAAATCTTCTCATTAGCATGAAGAATATTGTGAAACGTTTTTTTAACACTGACTAGAATAAGGATAAATTATTATCAAGGTCAACATTTTTACATAAATAGTTTGCTTTTCCTCTGCTCATCTCTAAAAGCACCCCACTAACATCTTGTGTTAAGCGTACATAATGTTATACGAACATTCCACATTGACATTCGTCAAAGATAAAATTATAAGACACGCGACCGTCGAATAAAAATGTTACCAACAAAACCCATCCATCTATTTATCTCCATGCTCATCATAAGTACAACCAATAACGCGCATCGTTCGGGTCAGGAAAAAAAGTGCACCTCCAATGAAGAGGTCATGGCGTTATTATTCGTAACGTGTCACCCCTTCAATTTCGCGAGACTCGAGAGAAAAAAAAATAAAACGACGACAATCGCAAAACGAATAAGAAGAAACCGGCCATGTCGTCATTAGGCGAATGCCAGGATGACACGGACTCACGCCATATTTGCATTGAATGTGCGGACATAAACGTCCGTAGTGAAGCCAGAACGTCAGAGAGTCTAAACGTTAATTGTGGATACATTCTGTGATTTTTACCTGGTAGATAAGGCCAGCTACAGTTGTCGATCAGCATCATGAAGGGCCAGCGCGCAATTTATGGTCTTTTGAAAAGTCTCGTTCGGCTGAGATGCCAAGTTGTCTGCTGCGCTTGCAGCAGCTTTTAGTCGTCCGCTCAATCAGCCAACCTTGTTATCTTCCTGACAACCTTTTTGCCTATTTTCCTTCCGCAAATTATTCTTTCAGTGATGCGTAATTAATCCATATCAATATCTTGGGATCTGACAAAAAAAAATTAAATTACAAATTCAAGCTATAAAAATATGGTTGTAGAATAATCAGGAACGAAATTGTTTGTTTCACTGTCACCTTACATAACAGTTGTACCCTTTATTTGCATTTTTGAAACTGCTTGAATTATTTATTCATTGTCAAGTGAAAAAAAGTGATCATTATTAATGATCCAAAAGAGGTTTGGATCTTCACTTATACCTAATGACAGTTCATACTTGTTAATGGAATTTGTACAATCAACATTAATGCATGGACAAGACATATTCAGACGCAAACGTGAGTCACAAGCGAAATGAATTGTTATTGTAATAAATGTATTGTTCATAGACAATCAGTGTGTTTATGTTGTTTACGCGACTACTTGATAGGGAAATAACAGCTTTGCTTGGCACGCGCTCGAGTGATCCCTAAACAAAACAGATGTTATTCTTTAATATAACAACATGACTGTGTTCACAAGTGACAATTCATTCTTAGAGAATGAAAGATGCAAGTTTATTTAAATTGCATCATGTTTTTTCTTTGTCTTTAATTTCTAATTCGGGATTTGATTATCAACTAACCAACGTAAATGAATAATGTTGTTTTATTTCAATCAATTTGTTTTACACATTTTTACAATGATTCCAATTTTGCTATTTTACAATTTTTCACACCGAAAAATGTTGGATAACTACAAAGCGTTCTACCAAACATTTAGAATGTCATTTATTCTAACTAAATTAATTGACGGTATTTCAAAACAGTAGTTCACAAGTCGATCAATGTTAAAAATACAATCATGTCAAAATATATACTAAATGAAAACATAAGATTACGCAAAAATAAAGATAAATGAACAACGTCGGCTTGTTGTGCGCGCGGGAACAATGTCGAAGAATACCGCAACCATGTGAAAGGTAGCGTCAAAAAAGCATCACGCGTTGAGTATAAATCAAGACGCTAATGGTTTTCGGATCTTTGAGCTAAGGCGTCAAGAAGATCGAGAAATCGATTACAGGGAGCGGCGTCTTCCTTTGTGTTGGTGGAAACGCAACGAACCGTCCCTTTTCGACATTTGAATAACGATTACGTGCCTCGTAAGTTAAAGCATTGAGGAGGCGTGACCGACGGGACAATTTCGGCTAAATGAGACGTTTATTTTGGTCGGGCCGCTTGCCACTCGCCAACTTTCTTTCAATAGTCATGACACGCGCACACCCACCGGGCGAAAATGTTTTTCCTTACAACGATCGCGCCAACTGACCGCATTGTGTAACCGGACTTGCATTGTACAAGATTTGTCGCCCGGTCGGAAATAGTTTTTGTACACGGGCGCGTGCACGAACATCTACTACCATGATCGACAATATCAACGAAACCCCCGGACATCTGCCAATTTGTCGTGTGCGGCCTCTGATATTATTTCTTTGCCACGGGATCATTAATTTGTACGCTAAGGGTGTTACAGTCACCTTTACAAACGTCTCTAATGTTACAGAGATGTGATTGCTGGCGTTGTTCAAAGAATAGAAATCATCGCTCGATTAGTTTTCTGCTTTAAAAAATTTAATCAATCATGCTCAATAAATTCTAGTTACTTTACAATTTCTAAAGTTTCTATACAAAAAAGATGCAGTGAAAAGAATAGTTACAATAAAGTGCCGTCTACATTTTTCGATATCTCCCGGTCTGGTTCACATTTTTTTGTCTAACATTTTCTGGACACCCAAAAGACTTGACCAAATATTTCACATCTTTCTCTTTGAAGTAGTTAAAAATTTTATACATACAAACTTCCGGGATACTAACCGTTTCATTATTCACAATCTCAGAGGTAATTTGATAAGCCGTATTGAACAAATCCGCTTTTTCCAACAACTTTTTCACTTGAATTCTAATGAGTCCGTAATGCATCGGATATCTGCTCTCAAAATCGGTGTTCTTCAAACCCTTGACAATATTTTGGTTCCGCAGAAACGGTTTGATCTCTTCGAAAGGACTCGTCAGGAGGGTATAAAACGAGACGTAACTGTTGTGACAAGCCATCCTGTTCTTCATATCCCTGATCTCATCTCTGCACTCTCTAATCTGACTTTCAAACTCCGGATATATATTTCTGTACTTCAAATGTTTCAGATTTTCTTTGCACACGTATTTTTTCAAATGTCTTAATTTTAACACCTGGAGCAGCAGCGCCCACTGTAAATCCAAATACGTATCCTTGAACTTCAAGATCGCATAATCCATGGCAGTGACGTTATAACAATTCCGCAAGTTGATATCCGCACCGTAATCCAACAACAGTTGTATGATTTCCGTGTTGTTGGCGATGATCCCGTAATGCAAAGGCGAAGAACCAAACTCGTCGATGGCGTTGACATCGGCATTTCTATTCAAGAGCGTTCTCATTGTTTCGATCCTGGTGTATTTGATGGCGAAGAAAAGTGGTGTCTGGCCGAACTTGTCGCCGCAGTTTATATCGGCGCCATAGTCAATGAGAATGTTGACTATGCTGGTGTCACTTCCTTTGACTGCCCAGTGCATCAGTGTGTCGCCGCCGTTGTTTTGCGCGTTCGGGTCGGCCCCGGATGCGAGCAGCATTATCACAAACTCCAATTTGTTCTGCATGATAGCCCGGAAGAGCGGTGTTTGATTCCATCTGTCAGTGCGGTCCAGGTCGGCACCGAAATCGATCAGCAATTGGCCCATCCGTATGTTGTTCTGGATAAAAGCTAGGTGCAAAGGAGTGCTCCCAGACTCGTCCTTCAGGTTCGGATCGGCTCCACCGGCGAGAAGAATTGTAACCATGTCATAATTTTTCTGCATTATTGCATAATGGATCACTGAATAACGTTTTTTGTTTTTTATGTTGGGATTTGCACCTTGTAAAAGCATTTGTCGCACTTCCTGCACGTCTTTCCGAAGCACAGCCCAGTGCAACGGCGTGTTGCCGGACACATCGGGGTCGTTGATGTCCATCCCGGGAACGTAATGCAGCCTAATGAGTTCTGGTCGACGAAATATAAGAGAATAATCAAATGGTTCAAAGTTGTCAACGTCGGCCATCGATACCTCTTTCGGTCCTGGAGGGGGTTGGTCGGACAAAGTGATCCGTGAAACAATAGGATCTTCACTATCCTCTTTTCTTAATGTGACTAACAAGTTTTTGACCTAAAATAAATATGAGTTTTAAAAATACATTCGGGTGTTTATTTGTAGATTTGACTGTCGAATGATTTTCATCATGAGATTGGTGTTACTTGAATGTTACTAATAATAAATAAATAAATTTAAATACAATATTGAATTAAACAAAAAAGAAAATTTACTTACCATTAAAATTGAACTTTATCTCTTCGAATGTTGGCTGTTTAAAATTTGTGTTTCAGTCAACTGAATAACTAAAATAAAATTTGTAGGAGACTAAAAATAAATGATATTTTAAAATTTTTGTTTCACACTCCCAACTGAATATCTGGGAGTTGAAATGAAGTCACTTTTCACACAAAAGAACACTGTCTAGTCGGTCCAAAGACTCTTTTACCCTAATCTACTTTATAGAATAAAGCAGGTAATAAACTAAAGGCCATTATATAGAAGAACCATTCAAATATTTCGTATGAACAGTAATTTAGTTAATGAGCTCTGGTTGTGATAAAGGTAAAATCAACCGGTTTGTCATGCTTTGATTGGATTAAAAAGATATTTTCTATAAAAATACATTTTTTACAGAGATAACAAACCATTTACAATAGAAATTATACCTCTGTAATTATTTATTCATCAAGCATTTTATTTTGAATTTTCTATTTCCACGAAAGGAAAATTTTAATAAAAACCTTGTTTGTGTCTCAAATTCAAACAACAATTTCCTTATTTACCATTTCACTTTCGTATGTAACACACGTGGGATTATTTCCACAAACGCAAAACAGAATTCGACAGAGCCGACTTGCTGTGCATAAGTAACAAGCGTCGTGTTCTAGGGCAATGCGAAACAACGTTTTCTGCAATCAGAGAGACGAAAACAGCGCAAGAATATGGTAATGTTTTTCAGCGAGTGTCATCACTGGGAGGCGGGAGAACCCTGCGCAAAGTATTTTCTGGCTCCTGTGGGAATTCAGGTGATGTTTACGTGCGGGCATCAACGCTGAGCAGGAAGTGTCAAATCTAGGAAGTGCCTTGTCTAGACAGCAATATTTCATCTGTCCAGCGTGATCTCCCTGATGTGTGCATCCAGGCGTTCACAAAACCGGCTAAAGATAGAGCACGAACATTTCATCTAGAAAAGTTGCGTTAAAAATCCGAAACAAAAATGTACACATTGAATATACAATTAACAAAAAAAATCTGTTGATAAAGAAAAAGTTGACGATAAAGTTTATAATCCTTCAGAACGTTAGGTCGCGCAAGTGTGGTAACGGAAAAAGGATGGCATTTTTTTCGGTCGACACCGAACGGTGTGTGCCTTTATACGTACCGCTCACGTATTTTCCTACGGTCGCTCGTTAATTTTATTACCGGTGAGATGAGAGAGAGATTGCAAGCAGCTCGGTAATGTGTTCTATTCTAAGAAGATGATCGCCAAGCGGGGAGGGTGCCAGAATCTCTCGGTGCAGAGATTCACCTTTATAGCTCTCGACCAACTCTTCTCTCAAGACGAGAAAACAGAGCGTCCGCACCGTCGTCGAAGACCTAAAGATGCGAATCTATCCGGCCCTTTTGCGATATCGCACACCGCTACGAGTTTACACGAAACATTAACGTTCTTCGCATGATTTTATCACTGTGCCGTGACAACGAGATAATTATTTTTTGTACGCAATAATAAGTTTATTACCGTCCCGGCCGTTCCATAGCCAAACTTTGTTTCGTGCTTCATTGTTTGTATTTGAACAGCTTGAATCATGAGCCAATAAAGATAAATTTGCAATTCCCCATTACTATTAATGACACCATCATAATTAATAAAATCAGATATTGCAAATCGGAGATTTGCAATTTTCTTTCGGCAAATTAAAAGCAGAGAGGTTACAATAAATTTCAAAACATCAGATATAACATTTGAGATATTGTAACTTTCTCTTGAGTAATTTTTCTGAGCGCAAAATTGTACTTATAACGAAATCAGAGAGGATTTAGTGGCGAGGTCTATGATTATCTGTTCGTTTTCAACAGATTAGATTGCGATCGAGCCATTGAAATGCATTCGCTGGTGACGAGATTGATGTTAGATAAGAGGCTGAATAGTTTGTTCAATGTTTTATCGGTGACTTTTTCAATTACAAGAAAACTTTTCGTAAGGGAAATATTATCCGCAGCTGTGCGACAATCTATATTTTTCGACATTTATAGCAGCAAATTATTCAAAGCAGAAAAAATTGTTTTATCATTTTTGGAACCTCACATCTCACGACTTTTTATTGCCTTCTCTATGCAAACAAATGTCACAATCTCAGAGATTTTCCAAGGCAAACGGGAAAGCGCCATTTACGTATTTATTTGCGCACGATTAAGCCAATATTGCAGGCAATAAATTGAATCAACGTGATTCGTTTATTACAGAAAGCAATAAAAATTCCCTCTTTACAAATTTATAGCGAAACGCGAAACGGGAATGTCGATGTGAAAGGTGCGAGAGCAACAGAGTGATTTATACGCCAGGATCATAAAAAAGAGGATCGCGCGAAATCTCAGAATACCCGGTCTGAAGAATCAGGATAAGGAGAGTATTCTCGTGTATCTGCCATCCTGCGATCGGTTTGCTGCTACGTTGTGATCCCTGGGGCCCGCTTTTCTTTTACTCACCCTAAATGAAAAGACAGCTAATCGATAACTCAGTGCTCGTTCGCCTCCTCATCTTTCCTTCTTTATTTACCTCTCGCGACCTAATAAATTTAATCCTCCTACACGGATCTTTTTTTTTATTCCTCTCGTCACATTTGAGCGTGCAGAGTCATTGATCAAACCTTAATTATCAAATGATGTGTAATTAGATGGAACGTTCTGTCTTGCATCGAAAAAAATGTAATAATGAAAGATATTCAATTTATAACATTTCAATAGAACAATTTTTACATTTTAATGAATGGGTTTGGAGAATAATTGGAACTGTCAGGCGAACAATCCACGAAGGGACTTCACCTTTTGATAGCAAAATAATGATGACCCGTTGGTAATGTCGGCACAATAAAGTGACTTGCTAACGTTAGAAGATTGATTTATCACGGTGCGCATATGACCGAACACACAAAGCAAGTAGCGATCGCGGCAAGAAGAATCTGCGCTTATAATTACCACAATCTCAGGTGTAATTTTTTCGTCCACTCGCGATGGTAATTTATGCGCATGTTTTCGAAGCGGCGTAATTAGGGAACGTGAGTCAATAAAAGCTCGACCATTAATGAGATCGCGCGCAAATAGTCGCGCTCAAAATCAGTCGCTGGAATCTATACTTTTGTTCTGTCTGCTGGAAGAAAGAAAAAAAGCACTTTCTCATTTGCTCGAGGAAATGAGATTGTCGTTAATGACGGTACTTAGTGTCTCAATAACAAAAAAAAAAGTTATATTGCATGTAAATGAAAGGGTGATAAACTCCTTCTAAGTGGATTTTATAATTGCAATCACTGTAAGTGAATTAAATTTCTCTAAAACCTTCCACTAATCTCACATTTCATCAACTTAATCTATTTTGGTGAAATAAATCGACAAATATGATCCGGAATGCTGGTATACGTCATTGGGGTACTTTTTTAAGTTGACGGTGTCAACGTTTATACGGGCTTCTATTAAATCGTCACACGGATTCTCACAAATTTGAACCTTGCTAAACCAGCACCATGTTTACATTTCATAAAACAATTATTAAAGCGAGAGCTAGATCGAATTAATTATTATGAATCAACTTTGAATCGTTAAAATTTATATGGTACCGCAGCATAATTTTAATTACACATTATATATTTGTGCAAAACTTCTCATTTCTCCTTAGCAATTTCTACTACTTGAGTCATTAAGCAAGTTTTATTAAATTTAACAACCGTGGGTGCAAAAGAGGGGGAATTAATTTATTCGTTTGTTTGTCGATTGGAAGTATATCTTTGGGCAACGAGAGCAATTGTCTGATATGGAACAGCTTTTTAATGCAGACCAATGAAGATGCGAGCAACGACGTCTGTCAAAAGCATCAACATTCAAGTCGAATCGACGAATTGTTATCTTGTAAGACGACAGCGTTTGGGTGGTCCTCAATTGAAAGGGTCCCGCGTATGTCAGCAAGCATCAGAGTCGAGTTGGGCTCTTTGTCTGTCAATTTGATTCTTAATTGAGACAACCGTTTAATAGCGCGTAAGCTATGAAAGCTACGTTCGTCGAAGCCCCGCACACTCTCATTAGATTACAAGCGATCCGTGCTACCGAGTGGAGAACGTAACTGTGCCGACATCTCACGACGGACCATCGAATTGATTGCAATTGTAAATAAACTCCCGTCCTAGATTTCCATCTGATTCACGAATTCCTCGCGTGCCTTCAAGTCTGATGAACCGAGAAGAGCAAAGAGAGCCGTCGTAAATTTTTATTTACGCCTCCAATTAGCGGAGCGAAATTGTTTAATTGAAACATCGTCGTTAAATATTGACGTGATGTGGCGCGACGGGAAAAGCTGTCAGTTCGGTTAAAGAGCAGCACCAGGCTTTGCTAACAAGATAATTAAGCCTCTACTCAGAAAAGAGCCTCTATTTTTTGCTGGTCGCGTGCTGATGTCAACTGCGCGATGAAGCCAAAGTGCTTGCTGCTCATGATAACGCTAAGATGCGCGGAGTGCGTGGGACGGGCTCCAAGATGCCTCCTTCATTCAGCCTCTAAAGATCCATTCAGCATCACCAAACACCGCTCTAAAAACATATGGGTAGCGTGAGAGATATTATCAGACGTACTTAACACTCTTTACGCACAAATGTAACAAATAATAAATGTAACCAATCTAACGCAATTACTTGCCTCGCCACGTTTTTTTTTCGCACCCCTTTAATTTTAGACTGAATTCAAACAAAAACTGTTGAACTAATACTCACTTTCCTGTGTATTCTATTTATATATATATATAATTTGATGAAATTTACTTGCATTCTCTTTTTATTCGTTCGCATTTTTTGCGAAAAATTGATTTCGTGAAAAATCACCCATGATTGACAGACAGACATCCACATTTTACACACGATTAATGAGTCGATCGCTCCCTCGATTTATCATTAACGTGCGAACGAGCTGTGATAAACGAGCCCGCGCCTTTTGTAGAAGAGACGTCGTTCGTAGAGAGTGGACGGAAGAAGAAACTTTATAAGACGGTCCTTTGACGTCACCGAGAGAAGTCACCACAAAGTCAAAACAGCCACGGATCCAAGTTGGCGCAACTCAGCGACAGTCGAGAGCGTAACTTTAATGACAGAAGTTGGCGCATTGTCCAACAACTCCTCGTGGAAGAAAGTCTTTTGCTTCTCCTTATTCCTTTCTTCGAAGTTTCATCGTCTTGAGATGCAATGGCTTACTCGTCTGTCAGATACGATTGTCTTCAACATCGGCCCTCTGATGCTGTCCACAATGTATGCTAACAATTTTCAACCGTGCTCTCAACTGAATTTCAACAACGATGATTTTCACACGTATGCCATTTCAGGTCATGATGTTTTTAGATAATCAACCGATGAATATTTCTTTTAAAAAATTATGTCTTTTATACGTATAATTATCTTATACGTATAAAAGATACGTTTTTTATACGTTTTTTCTTTTTAATTTATACGAAACTATCTGTCGATTTTTTTTTGCGATACGAGATGCGAAAAATGGAACCCTCTGCTGATGGTAGAAACGCTTTTTTTTCTCTCCCAAAGAGAGAATGGAGCTGGGTCAAAGTTCACAGAAGACTGTGCTACGTAGTGCTTTTTGAGAAGCAGAGAAGATAAGAAGCCGTGAGGAAAAAAAGTAGTATCTCAGTGCGGGTATGCATTGCTCGCTGCTGGGCTGGTTCCTTATTCTTTTTTCCCTTTTCCGCGCAGCCCAAGTTGGTATGGGCAGGAACGCAGACAGCCAGCCCGCATGTATTGTTCCTAACTATATTTAGAATAGCAAACGTGTTGTCGCTGCGTTGCCGATGTCTGCCGCAACGTATCTTCTACGATTGTGTATATGCTTTTTTGCAGATCCTTGTTCAAAACCTCTTTTGGCATTCCAGAAGACTCTTAACACTGTTCCACATTTTTTTCATTCACTCTTCGATTCTTCAATTCAATTTATTCACAAACAAATGAGTATAACAATTTTAATTGAGAGTACTAAATTTGATTATGTTAATCGTTTGTTATCAATCAGTTGATTGTTTGGCAATCAATATCTGATACGATTAGGAAAAACTGAATCCTGAAACGATTTGTGAAAGGTGAATCGATAAAATAGTAGGTGAAAGAGAATCTAGAAAGTGTCATCGTCGCATGTGACAAGTATCATGAACAACGTTGAGGGTAAAGGGTATGTATCAGCGAGTTGATATGAAAGTCCGAAGGTGCTGGGCGGAGCGTGGGGGCGATGTAGGCGGAGCGAGCTCAACTCCAGAGGCGTGATGTATCGACGGAATTCAGAAGTAAAGAGAGAAACTTACTAACTCCTGCTCGAAGAAACTTGTGACAATTCCCCTTCTTAGCCCATATTTCCTCTGTTCATTTTGCACTACCACCTTATTTATCCCCATCTATTCGGCTGCGTGATTCCTCGTCAACTGGCCTGCCTCGTGTCGTTTTTTTCTTCTTTTTTTTGTGTGTGTGTGTGTTTTTTTTTTTTTTTTTTTCACGTTAGTTTTTGCACCGCACTACCTGCTCTTTTTCTCGCGCAATATCCATCTCGTGACCGATTCTCGATCACGACTTTCTGATCTATCGAACTGGCTCACGAAGAACCATATATGCTTTTTCACTATGCACTGAGAAAAAATATACTCTTTCTAATAATCAAAAGCTTCTTTCAAACCTTTTATAATAACAAGCTCATTAGAAAATATAATTTTAATCAAATTTTTGTTCAACTATGCGATGTTTTTGCAAATATTGAAAACGTCATGTGACGTTGGGTCACAAAAAACAGTATCACTTAATTGAATAAATTTCAGTTTCACAGAGCCAATTTAATGATTTTGCTCTCATGTATTTGAATATCAATGAGTCAAAAATACGCGATTTCCCTGTCAATAAAATAACGTTAAACATTACATATTTTCAAATGGAAATAAACACACCTTGCATATATTAATTATTTATGGTTGAAGCAGTTGAAAATCATCAATTGATTATAAACTTAATTTGTGCAAATAAAAGTATTCACGTACAGTTTCTAACTGATGGTCTTCAGTAAAATTGCTCTCACCTTAAATGTAGAAACTTGGCAAAATGCAGCATAGAATCCCACACGTTTAGGAAGCTGTTCCAGGGTGGTTTTATAGTGTCCGGTGCAGAGGCCAGCTTCGTCCAGAATACATCACACCCATTTCTCGAACCTTCCTTGATGGATTGCGATTCCTTGAGGTTTATCCTGCATATTATTTTTCAACGTTAGATATTACATAACATTAACTTTTTAGGTTTGTTCAACAAAATCATGGAAAATATATTTATATTTCTCACAAATAAATCATTATCATATTTTGCAAACCTAATTACTAAACCAATATCAATATCAATATGTTATTTTAAACATTAATATTTGGTATGGTCAGTTTTGAAAACTGATTAATGAAAACTTGTATAATATTAGGATTATTTCTAAAAATATCACCCAATACTGAGGTTGAAATAGATAAATAGATCATAATTGCAAAATAAATATAAATGTTAATGTTATGTCGCATACCGACCGGTTTGTTTGGTCGTTATACTTTTTATTTTTATAAAGCAGCAAAAAAAGTTGATGAACACTTTATTGGTAATTAATGTCAATTTGAGCTTTATTTATGTACCCGGAGGAATAATATTAAAATTGTAACAGTCGTCATGGGACTTTCACGATTGCAAAAGTATTAATAATTGCTCGATTAAAGATTAAATTTTATCTGATTAAAAAATGTTACTTTCATTCTTATCATATTTAATGTCATGAATCGAACCAAGTACATTAATAAGTGAAAAATACACTATAAAAAACAATTCACTAGAAGAATGAAATAAAATTCTTGGTATGTTATTTTGGATCAATTTTTCTTGGACTAATTAGAGTTTTTTTTTTAATGTAAAGATAAATTATATCATCAATCATCAGCAGACAGAAAAACCATTTCTTTAGTTCTGATTTTACAAATATATTTGGAAATTCAAAATAATTAACAAAGTTATTATTGTAAATAAACGCAATATTCATAGCAAAATTAACTAATGACAAATTATGTACACAACTCGTGAGTTCATTTTTCATTCAAAGCTTCGCGGCGGGTAATATCGTTTGATCGAATCAGCGACGTATGTCGGATTGAGCCGCGCATTTATCTAAATAACACGTTATACCATAAGGACTTCGGAGTTGTCGCGCTAAAAAGCTGTCATCCGGTAAAACTCGTCGCAGCGGATGTAATCGTGCAAAAGCCAGTAATTGCGAAGATAAACGACTTACACCTTGCTCATGTTTCGTCTGTCGTCAAATAAGATACGCGTATTTATTTCGTATGTAAACCCACATATTCAATCATGATAGTTCTTATTCAATTTGCATATTTTTAATTCTATTTCCATTCGTTGCATTGAAACGTGAAAGAGTTCTCACACATTTGATGTTTTTCTCCCTTTAATGAAATAGAATTATGTCCAATCGATGAGTTGAATGTAGCTTTAAATCATTTAGCAAAACGGCTTATGAATAAAAAAAAATGTAGCACGATAGTTCAACGAAGTTGATAACATAACTATATCAACAGTCCAAGGTAAATTTTATTTCGAAAAAGTATATTTATTAGAATTAAAAAAAAAAATTTTGATCGCTACATGGGAAAATTAAAATAATGCTGAAAGAGTTGTGTAACAAGTCAATCTTGACTATAAACGTTATCCCTCATTCATGAATATGAGAAAAACTTTTGAAAGAGAAAGAGAACAGGCATTATTCGCAACAACGGAACTAAAATATCGATAAAAATTGAATTGTCAATACGAGAAAGTTTCGGGATCGAAAAGGCAACATCGCACTGAGGAAGCTTCGTGAGGAGGCACGTGCTTTTTCATGCACACAAACTCAAAAAGCTGGTACATACGCGGGCGTCGGAATATCAGATGGCATTTCGTTGTATGTTTCACATTTCAGTGAAACCGCCCTCATAGAAAAATGTCATGAAATATCGGAAATTGGAAAGCTTATTCAAATTTTTTTCGATATAAAGCGCGCAGAGCGTACGTTCATCTCGCATACCTAATACACGGTGCAAGACGAGCACGCCACGAGAGCAAAAGGGACAAGGGCAGGGGGAGCGTTGCGAGCGGAAGAAAAGAGCTGGAGACACGGCCATTCATTCATTCATACGAAAGCCACCATATTACGCCTTTTTTCAATTTCCACGCTTGGATTAAAACGCTGATGTCGCAGACTCCGACGTGCTGGAAAATACGTTTTGATAAAGCTTATTGCCGCTCTACAACTCTTTTAATATTTTTATCAAAATGCAAACATTAACGATTCATGTCCATCTGCAAATGAGCGTAATTTTTTTCTCCAGCTTTTTCCATTCATTTGTTTAAACCAACCTGTCTTCTTTTGCATTCAACAATTTTTTTTCCAAAGTTCATTCATCTTTTGCAATTAATTCTTTTTTACTTAAAACATAAATTAAAACTACCATTTTTTGTTCTGTTCAAAAACAAAAGGTCCCTTTTTGATGACATAGGATATTAAATCGAATTGTTATGGTGTCAAAAGATACGAACGCATCAAAAATTTTGATATCAAATAACCAGCAGCTCTTCGGGCGTCGAACATCAAAAATTTATACACTCGTTACATTCAATTCCGAGCGTTAATTTACGTGTCCGTAATGTGAAATTCCGATCGCCGAGGGAAGTAAAAACGTAAAGTGCGTTATTGACTCGCGTTTACACTTCCCGTCACGTCAAACGGACACGACATTCGGTCGTTGTCCAGTGAGCGTTGGAAATTAGACACACATTTCATTTCCTGGTGCGACTGTGATTTCCGCCTCGACTTCAAATATTGGAAATATCGCAGCGTCGCGTTCAATTCTCACCGATCGGATCTCGTTTTACAATTTCGAAAAATGTCTCCCTTGCGCAGCTGCACGTTACATGCGTCATTACATCGTCATTAAAATATAACATTCTCACAAACTACTTTGATGTGTAAATTTATCTTAAATTAAATACAATTTAGTGACAGATTTTCTAATTAATAAAACCATGAAATAAGAATGAAAAAAATTGAAAATAAAAATTAAGCGCAGTTTTAAGACGTAATAACAGTACAGTGGGCAAGTAACAAAATTTCGTTTTATTTTCAGGGCGACATTTAAAGGAAATAAAAAAGTAAAACAGGAGAAAGGTTGCACGTTTGGCGTTTATGGCAAAAGTGGCAATGGTCGAACAGGGACAGTAAGCGACCCAGAGCGTTGGGGAGCAATTCCCTTAAATGCCCTGTCGCCTGCAAAAAAGCACTTCGTCTAAAAAACAGCCACGACGTGGTGCGCGCTTGTGTGGCACGCACGCACGCGTAACTGCGTAAATGTGCGTTAACACCCTCCACTCAAGCTATTGCCTTTCAAGCGGGCTCTTTCCAGAATTATATTAGTCTTTATGGCACCGATAAAGCTTGCTGCCGAACTCGTTGATTTGAACCCACACGACAAAAATCACGAAGAAAGCTCTCTCTCACCGCAAACACCACGTCATCTTCAAGAGTCAATATGTCACGACCAGCGATCGTGATTCATTTGAATTCAATTGGCCCTGACATTTTCATGGATTTTCTTTTTTACTTATCGCAAAATAAAAAATGATTCCATTTTCAGGAAGGAGGAGAGGCTAAGAGGTGGTGTTTACACCTTTAAAAAGATCTGGACATTTGAATCAAATCTAAGAAACCTGTTTACAACTTACAAGAGGAAGGGAGACAGAGAGTTTATAAGATAAAAACGACGGTGATGACAATGACGAGACCGGGGTGTGTAAGAGGAGGAGGAACAACCCCTCAGGATGATATGAAAGTAGCGCGGTGCACTTTGCTCAAAGTGGTGACAATCACGACCAAGTCGAGTGTTTCAGGCGTTTTACCGATGGGAGAAAAGAAGAGGCTTGAAGATGAAGACGAAGGAAAAAGAGTAGAGACATTTGGTCTTGTTCTATCTTCGCAAATTGTGCGGCTGCAACTTTGCCATATATGTGCGACCACCGGCGTCAAGTACAAGCGTCTGCTCTTACGAGTGAATGATGACTGAACGGCTGCCGGATGGGCGAGCGCGCTGTTTTCCGCACATCCACACGTTCTCGGAGAAAAAGCCTCGCAAATGATCCAGGTGCTGGAACCAAAGAACATTTTTATCCTCGATAAAGACAGCTAACGACTCCAATTTATTTTTATTTCCATTATTGAACAAAATCTTTTTTCTTATTTTGAAGAAAACATATTATTAATCTGAAACAAAAAGAGAAACGTGTTCGAGTTAGTACACAATATAGGGGAAGATGAAAAAAAAATATAAAACATAGAAATAAAAATTTGTTCCAACTTTCATGCGAGCGATATTTCAGTCGCGCCCGTATAATCGTTCATTGAAGCATGCTGCCGAGTCAACCACACGTATATAAATATGAACTAGTGTCTTCTTCTTTCGCCTCGATATTATATTTTTACTCAAACGGTTATCCGATTTATTTATTCTAACTTGATAAGACGTAAAGGCGTCACGCGTCGTTTGGCCGCAAAGTTACGATCTTCCCCAGGACTGAAAACGAGCCAACCGCATCGGAGACCTATATTGAAACGTCTGGCTCACTTTAAAATGCGTTATTTTGATTGTAATGTCGCCATCGCGACAAAGCTATCATTCGTCCTTTTGTCCGCAAACTTGTCGACTTTTGTCTCGCTTCAGACCGAAGTCTGCCCTACTTATGGCGCTTCTTCGTCGAGTCGTGCCGAAGATGGAGGAACAGCTTCTTATCGCAAATGACTGTTTCCTTCAAGTACAAAGCCATTTAGGGGCTCTAACGGCCTTCTGCTTGCAAGATCGAAACAAACTTGTAAACCATAGGACATTCTCCTACTCGACCATTTTTTTCTTAAATTATTTTCATTATCAAAGGCCAATCAACTGGTGATGTAAAAACGAATGAAAATAAGCTCCATAATCAATTTTTCTTATCACAATTTCTTCTTCTTTCTTACATTTTTAGCACAATTAGAAACTGTTAATTGCAAAGTGTGTAAAATTGAAAGATTGAAAGTGAGGAAGATGAATTTGCAACTGGCGAGGAGACGGTAATTGAACAATTTGTCTGGAAAAATAAAAAACGATGAAGGCAGATGATGATAAGAATCTACAATTACTGTTGGGCATTAATAACGCAACCTGATATGGCTCTGTCAGACAAATAGGGTTGTCTATTCAGAATCTGAGATGAGCCCTATTCGAAAGACTACGCGAGAGCTGACAAGTGATTAATTATGCACGAAATAAATCCTTTGGCGGAGAGATCAGTTTGGAAAACAGTGTCCCCGGTTTGATAAAGCGCCGTCTTGGCAGTAAAGAGAGCGGCACCGTGAAATCCTAAGCGACCATCGGGGTTATTTACGGCACTGTCAAAGTCCCGCTCATGTTCTCGTACCGATTCGTTCAACGCTATCAATTACAAGGCTTACAGTAGTTTGCCCACACAAAACTATACAGTTGCTAAACTGTCTAATCCTCGCAGCCACAATGAGTCCCGGATATTGGAATTCGCGTTTGCGAAGTACACTCTAGGATGACTTTTATTACCTTGCCATAATATGGTATATTAAACACCAAAACTTTGCAGGTGACATCATTAGTACCGCACCAAACGTCAGCGCAAATAATAACCTGATAAGATGTCACACGAGTTTGCTATAGAGAGAGAGAGAGAGAGAGACAGACAGAGAGACAGAGAGAGAGAGAGAGAGAGAGAGAGAGAGAGAGAGAGAGAGAGAGAGAGAGAGAGAGAGAGAGAGAGAGAGAGAGAGAGAGGGAGTGCAGCTAGACTTTAGACATCACTCAAACCATATAAAAAGACTCAACCAAGTTGGAGATATATTTTTGTTATAACAAAATTGAATGATAGGTTATTTTTATTGACGAATCTGGTGAGATGAATAGAAAAGAGGGAACGTTGGATGGGTGATAAGAGCGTAAAATATCTCGCTTGTGATCAGCGGATAATTGAAAATTCAGCCACGAACAGTGGCATAACAATGTCAGTGGCGGTACTTCCCTAGTGGGCAGTCCCCGCGGGCATGGAATATTCACCAATTAGTCGAACGAAGTCGAATCACCTCGACGAGAGTTTCGTGCAGCTTCAAGCCGCAGTGCCATGCTCCGTGATTTATGTTTGCCATACATTACCCGACCGAATAATACTGTAAAAGGGTACACTCGACTCGCCACCCTCGGCTCTCGTTTCAACCCCGTTAGCAACTTGCCACTGATCACTCTATTTGTTCAAATTAATGCAATTCTTGTCTATAGTTTTAGAAACTGTATATTCGCGTGTAAAACAATGTTCCCTCATTGTTTAACTTTTATCCACTCAGATCTTGTTCATCAATCAAATCAAATCTTAAAATAGCAAAAGAAAAAACTGTAACGTGTCGAGATCCAAGTTGAATTTGAAGTTTCATTTTTGATTTGGACCTTGTAACATGAGAACGCCAGGCAATTGACAAGATAAATAGCATCGGTTGATGCACTGTTAATAGATTGAGGCGTGTGAAGTGGAGAAAGAAGTCGCATGAATGATTTAACGCAGGTGGCGATAAAGCATAATTCTAATTATGCAGAGTATCCTATTGCAGATTTATGAGGTCGCTCGTACAAGTGAGCGAGCAGCCGCATGCCCTTTACCGTTGCCTCCTCCGCGGTCTGCTACTCCATTTACATATGAATTCAACTATTACACGCTGCTACACCCGCCGCGGGCGATTGCGCGTACGCGCTTTTATCTGTTTGGGTTCCTCGTCGTCAAGTGTCTGTCATTTTAATCGCTAGGTCAAACATCCTTGTCCTCGGAGAACTATCTTTTCCATTGTACAATTTAATCTAGAAAGAAAAACACAATTAAGAAGGATACTGTTGAAATTGTATGATTCATTTTCATGTTTTATGAAATGTTTGTGAAATTAATTTTATCCAGGTCAAAAAAAGTTGCACAATATCGATTGATCAAATCAGCTTGCCTTTGAATCATCGAATCAATTATCATTAATGAGATTTTTTGTTCCTCATCTTGCGACTAATGAATGCAAATCGTTAACATGGGTTATTTGATGCAAAAAAAAGACAGAGGCGGAGAATATATACTTGAATGTTTGATACGTCGAGCGTGACTTCGCGGTACAACCCTTTAACTTTATCCTCAATAAGTATAAACCTGTGCGCTAATGGAAAGTATGTTAATATTTAATTTTTTTCCACCCTCTAGACAACAGGATGTTGCATTTTTAACTCACTTTCAGTGTAAATATGAAAATGCTCTTTTGAATAAGCAATCATTTCCATTGATCATTTTTATATTACTCATATTTATTTTGAATAATTGAAGTTAAGAAAAAGTATATACTTAATCCCTCTTAAATAAAAATTCGAATTTCGATGAAATGTTAAAATTCATTTTTAAAATTATTGACAGAGTATTATTAATCAGTCAACCAGAAAGTACAATTTTGCAACCAAGGCAAACGAGGCAATCGTACGCTATATTTTCATGTAACGAGAGAGCAATCAATAACCAAGATGGCTGTGCACGTACTCACCGTAAAATATTCACTTCCGTTTAATATTGCACGATATTAGCATAGCCACTGCAAAATAATATCACAGACAGGTCTCGGCTTAATGTTAATTAATAAATAAAATTTTTTTTTTTAATTTTTCATCAAAGGAACCAGCAATTCAGAGCGAACTATTTTATTTTTTTTTTTTTTTGTAAGATAACCTTTTTGAGAATTTAAAAAAAGGAATAAAACCAAAAAAATGTCCAGTAGAGATGATTTTTTTAAAAAGCTCCCAATCAAGAGCTATTCTCTTATCCTTCCAACTGGTCAATTTGTCACGTCTTTTGCACATCTCAATTACACCCGACCGTCAAATAGGAACATTACCGGCTCTCAAAGAGGCGTTCGTTAGAATTGTCTGAAATGAGTAAATGCCAGCTTCAAAATCCAAAGACAGAGGGGGTCCATCGGATCTACCTCTGTTCCCAGTAAGCACTTGATGCAGCGGCGCTCTAATTGCGGCCACGGATGGCGATTACTGCTCTTCGGGGTTAATCCCTTATGGTGCGGCGACTCGGGCGTTGCGTTCACCCTATACTTGTCGTGTATTCCGAACGACATACCCAAGACTGCGACTATTCCTGGGATATCAAAGGGTTGCCCACGTACACTGCGACGTAATGACGCTTAACCGCAAGACACTCGGCCATTATTTTTGATAAACGACGGCAATTAAAGAAAAGCGCGATAACGGCATCTGACTCTCAGTGCAATTATACAGCGGCTCATTTTAGCGTTTGCAATTTTAATCAAATTTAACCTCATCCAAGAGAAATAAAGCCTTATTCATCGAGGGAAAAAATAAAGTCAAACTTTTTCATTTTTAATTGAAACGCGAAATTTGCTGTCGGACGAAAAAAAAAAGAAATGGACCAGAGTTGAAAATGTTTTTGTTATTTACGAGCGATAATCCATATAGTGAAAGATAAGTGTGTTTTGATATCGGTTCTTACAAAATAATTTCGCGAGTCACGTGTGCGTACGTGCACTCTTTTTATAAAGTTCCGTTCCCCCGTTTCCGACGAGACCCTTTTGGCATGGGCGACGATTTATGAGCCTCTGCGGTGAAGAAGGAACATGCCTCCCTCCATGTATATGTTTGCGTATCGTTTATCCGTTATTTATTTCCTAAAATTTGAAAATTATGCCGCATTTAATACGCCGTCCGCCCAGTTCCGTGTTTTATTCATGTTGCGATAAATAAACGCGCCAGAGGACTCTCTTTAAAGTGGAACACTTGTACATGGAATACCATCAGCTGATAACCAAAAAAAGACCGGCAAATATATGGATAGAAAAATTGTTAAGATCCAAAGATGGCAATTTGTTTGGATATAAAAATGATTGTTAATCAGAGTTTGGAATAATGTTTTTTTTTTGCCCCACAAAGCGATATCATTTTAAGTGCACAAACGAACTTGAGTGAAAAATAAGTGGATAAAAGAGTGACTCGCTTTTAAAGCACGAACAGTGGAATGTAAGTCCTTGGCAGATGGCACCCGAGGGATAACCTTGCGCGAAATATACGGGGATGTACTCGAGACTACCGCTGGGACAGCCCAGTGGCCAAGTAAAGGGTAACTGATTCTAATCACATGCTCTCTCTATGCGGGGTTCCCCGGCACACTAGATTCTATGATGAATGGGTGAGGCGCGCACCGACTACCGACTAGCCTCAGGATCAGGATATTAAAATCAGCATGATTGATCTGCGTGGGTCATATATTTTTGAGAATCATCGATCCACTTCTTGTCATTGCTAAAGTACAGTTCCAGATGAACTTTTTTTCCACACGCATATTTCATAGTCGAACTTTCAATCAAGCATTTTTTGTGTTTTATTCTGTCAAATAAAAAAACATTTGTTTGAGTAAAAATGTTTTTTAATAAAAAGATGTTTGTTTGTTTATTATTTTCAAATATAACGCGGACAATTGTAACTAAACTTGGTTGTTTCGAGGAAAAATCAATATGTCGACGGTACAAAAGTTGGGAACAGAGAAAATGATACAGAATTGCGAATGGACTCTGTCCATTTGAAAACAGCTTTGAAAAAATGGAGCCCCAGCGAAGGGTGCGTGTTTACAGAAACATTGCAGCAGATCTCATGGCGCGTATACGCGAATTCAATTTAGATTGCCATCTCGATCAGCGGCGGTCAATAAAAATACGCAGTGCAACTCGTGAATTACGACGGCTCTCAACAATCATGAGCGCGCGGATTTTGTGAGGCTGATTTCACGCAACGATATCTGGTAATTGGCCTTTTTTCCATGCTTTCAAGCCTGAAAATACACTTTCCCTTGCGCGTTTAAATATATCCATCACCGTTCGACAAGTCACTTTGAATGGAAATTGGCGCGAGAGTCCTAGGGCGATTGTCTTTAGAGCGCCTGCGGTTATCTCGTCCCCAAATCCGGCCTATAAACATGAAAGCTTAGTGAGCGATCCCCGAGCAATGACCGAAGGGCGAGCCCAAATCTTAGATTCAAAATGTGCGCCACAAGAGGTCGAACTTTCGGCAGACGAACACCATCCGAGGTGGCAACGTCGAGAAGCTTGTAACATGCAAATTTGAAACTTAAGGTTTTTATGTCGAGCGATATCTTGGAATCATTCGGCGCCGCAAACCCCCCCCTCGCTGCCAATACCTCTGGGCTTTCGCAAGATCTTATCCGGATCAAGAAGTGTCTCCGAGATAAAGCCCCGAGTGACTTTGCTCTCACCCAAATGATGGTCATGAAAAAACGCTTGTCCCAGCTCAAGTGAACTTTTCAGTTCTTCTTCTTTTTTTTATTTCGTCCGCAAAGATTTACACAGAACTTTCAGAAACGAGGGATTATTCAAATACTCTGAGAGACGTTGAATAACGAAAACATCGTTGTGTAACGTCAATAGGCAAAACTTTTGCCGAACTTGGAAAATTGTGCAACACAGTCTGAATTTTAATTAATTAGCAATTTCAATCTGTCGTGAAGTATAAAAAAAACAGTTCATTCAACATTCTATCAACTGAACAATAAATTAGCCATTAATTAATTTATTCCCATTGAATCAAAAAATCGATTCGCCGACAGTTAATTGATTGCAATCTCACGTAACTTTTAATCATACCAGCTGAGCATTGTGAGAGCATAATTATCAAGATCCTCTAATCAGAGGAAGTGAATGATTGGAAGATGCAAGATCATTACGTAAGGAGGATTATATCGTCCCCAATATCAGGGAAACTGATGGTATTGGGCGTCATTGATAGCGCAAAATGAGTAGCGCTCTAATTGAGATGTCGTTGGGCCATGCACATCGTATATACATGTCTGCGGCGTAGACAATAGCTATTTGCTTAAGGCCACCCCTTCTGTTTGTGCAAACTACGCGAGCGAGAACTAGGGCTACGTGTGCGGGACAGAGTTTGGAAAAAGTTTGAGGTGGGTGAGAGCCCAACGAGAAACTACGATGAGCTGAATGTCGCTGACGCTCCGGAGGTAACCGGCTCCGGTATCAGAGGACTTTAAATTAAAGGACTCGGTTCTGGCTCGTTCGCTCGTTGGCTCAACCCAAACAAACTTCTCGAAGAACGCTGTTTGCTTACACCTCGACAAATTGAACCCCAGTCGTATCTGCCGTAGAGTGAATACATACATACACCGACGATATTTCAGCGCGAACATGTATTTTAGCGCAACTTGCGCTCTCTTTCTCTCTCACTTTCAAGTGCGGGCAAAAAAAATCAGGGAGCTCTGTGATTAAACAGAATCACATTTATGGCTCGCGTGTGCCGATCGACATGCTCTGTATTGACGCCAACTTAAACACCCGTTACTTGAATAAACACACTCCGGCAAGTTTAAAATCAAACAAGTTTATCTGAGTTTACTTTTTTTGCCATCCGCAAGAGAGAAAAAAACGAAGCTTTCAATTAAAAATCATAGACAACAAAAAGTCATGTCCCAATTTTGTCTTGTAGAATTGAATGGAATTGAATTAATCACATTTGTATAAACTTTTCTGTTCATGTGAAGATCTTTGGTTTTGTTTCATCCCATTAATTATTCATCCAAAAACGTAATCAGCAACTTTAGCCGGAGATGAACAGAGAATCTTCGTCAGGTCTGTAAACAAGCACACGACCAAGTGGTTACGGTATTTGTTCAGCGGACAATCCATCAAGTGTTAAGAACTTGTCCTTCTCATTTACATCCCATCGCTTATTTCCTTAGCAATACACATGGAAATCGTGCGTACTTGCATCAGTCACAAGTCACTTGCTAAAGCAAGTACTTTCCTGCCTCGCTGTTGCAAACATAAATAATCGACAATAATCAATAATATATAAAATAAACAAGCTGAATAAGACTCGACCTCGACTTTTTAAGAACGGGTTTTTTTAGATCTATATATACTCCTTGAAAATTCTAATGAGAAATTTTATACAAAATAGTTCAGGTTGTTTAAACACGGATAAATCTTTTATAAAAATATAATATTTGGTAAAAAAATAACGTAGTCACGATTTTTAAAAGGTTATTAGTACAATTTATTATACAAGTTATTATAGAATAGTAGGTCTTTTGATAAACAAAATGTTTTTATGTAAAAAAAATTGTTTCTGCAATTATCTCTGAAAATGAATGAAAAACAATTTTTACCTATCATATTTTACCTATCATAACTCTGACATTTTGGACAATAAGTTTGTAGAGTCAGAAGTTAATTTTATTTGTTAGCTGGTTGTTTTTAATGAAAAAAATATGTTTATTTTTTTTTATATTTGTCATCGTTCTGTACAGCGCGGCTAATTTGAGGAGGATGAAAATAAATACGGTCTGTCTGAAACGACAACGCGAACGTTAATGGGAATTCTCGGGTGCGTTTTCATGCTGGCATCGCGAGGCCGCTATCCGATGCGAGAATATGTCTATAAAGATTGATAAAGTGTTGGTTGGCTGTCCTCTTCACCTCGTATATACCTGCACCGAGTGTCGTACGTTTAATTGCATTCGGTCGCAGAAGCATGACTGGTACCTGCAGAACAACCTCCAGAGTCCCATAAAGAAATAGGAAACGCTCTTTCATTTTACAAGTTGACAGAGAAAGTAACGTGCATGGTATTTCCATCAAGGAGTCAATTTATCAGAGTGCGAGGGATTACATAATTATACACACCGTTCAAATTCAGCCACTAATCACTACACCTTATCCGCAATACGTTCATTAAGCAGATGAAAAAATAATTAACAAAAAAAAAAAACAAACAGACTGAGAAACAGCCGAATGAAAGATAGTTATAGATTCATCGAATATAATTGCGACTTTCCGATCAACAGTGATATTTAAATGAATCCTTTTTTGTTTTCTAATGCTTTTAAAAATAAGTTTACAAAACCGATGCTCAGATTTCCCACAAAGGATGGGAAACGAAACCCCAAACCGGAAGCCCTAACTGCACGACCCATGGAATTTGTGCAACATGCAATTATGTTTCCTGCAATCTGATTTTGTGCGGCGCATTGATTTTGCGTTATCTGATTGGAAGTTATCACGCATCATCAGAAACTATTGAACGGTATATGCAGAGTCGACAGTTCTCATACGACAAATCACATCATTAATGGCAGGTGTAAGACCTGGATGGGACTGGCCAGATGGCGTCAATCACGCCACATTTACACCAAGTCAAGCTCCAGTAATTATAGAAGTTGATTTTGAAGCGTCACCTGTTCTTCATGCATAAGAACACTCTTCACGCCATAATCATATGCTTGCAAATTCGTTAATGAATCAGTCATTACAACACATTGACTGTTATCATTATCATTTTCACTGTCGACAGATCAACAAACATTTTCCATTTATTGTCACAACTAATGAAAGACAATTGTCAACTCCCTCCCTCCCCCTTTTATGAGATATAACTCAAGTTTCGAACACCAAGCAAATTTAAAGGGCTCAAGTACAGATTCGGATCAATTTGATGAATCTCCTGTGGCATTCTCGAGGACCACAAATTCCCAGCGTGACAATCGTCGCGTCCGTCAACCAGCGAATGGAAAAGAAGCGGCGCAAAAAAAGGCGCGGGGGAGCGAGAGCGCAAGGGCGATGAGAGTTGGCGCGAATGGGGTGTTTTAAAACGAGTGCTATCGGTAATCGAAATCACTCGAGGGTTGCTCCGGGAGCCACTGATTCGAGGGTGACCAGCCGCGAACATTCTGATACCCCAGAGCTCTGTTTCACGATCCTTGTCTACCCCTTACCAGCTCATCCCTTTGGAATAAAAAAAGAACGCACGAACACTATGCGGCTCTCTTACTCTTTCCATTTTCTTTATCTTGCCAACGTGCTTGCTGCGATTATCCTGGGGATGTCGCCGAATCGAATGTCTAATGAGAGAGATCAGCCGAAGACAGGTGATTTGACCTTGGTCTCTGCGCGACTATAAATGAGGACACGAATGAAAATCTTGACTGCGACGTTATGATGTTTATCTTTCTAATTTTACATTTTTCATTCCGGGGCAGTTGAATGATGGTTTGATAGGTATCGCGTTTAGCTCTTTTTTTTTTCCTCGCAATTTTGTTTTCTGTATTAATTAGTTTCGTTTCATCATTTAATCTCACGTTACGAGTTTTTCGAAGAAACATTTAAAAAAGTAATGACGAATAATTTTCTTGATTTCACTGATCTATTTGGTACGAGGATTATTTTTATATACATTCTGGGCGTACATCTCGAATTGATTGCAAACAACGCTTCGTTCTCGTATGTTCTGTTTACGATTTTGTTAGTTACACGTACGTCTGAACAAGCAAAAAATTGCGTCGACGAGAATTCAACAGAATGTTTTTTTTTTTGTAATTAAGCAAATGGCAATCTCCGTCGTATCTAATAAACGAGCGACCAAGAACGTCGAGATAAACCAAATGGCGAGTTCAATACACGGAATTATGACGAGATCAGAACACACATCTCTGGGGACCGATCGTTCATCTAGAAACAGTAGTACCCAGCATTCTCACGACAGCTTTACCCTCTTTGTAATCTTTGCTACTTTCCGCGAACTATCTAACATCGATCATCCGCTCTGGCTTGTTTTCTATTTAAGTTTTCACTGACTTTTGTCGTTAATATTGTGACTTTATCGTTGGGACGATAAAAACAATTTTTTTTTTTTTTCATTTTTCGATCCTTACAGTTTTTAGATCAATTTTGATGAAGTTAAGCAGGCGCACCAAAGCTGGAATTGAAATGCGCCGCTAATAGAGAACTGTGATTGTGGAAGCGATAAACCTTTTTGCCCATGAGTGAAAGGACAGAAACGAAGGAAAAGTGCAATGCAAAACCGAGGCGAATAAGTTGGGAAAGCGCGAGATATTTAATGAACGTCACCGAGGGAATATGGAAAGTCGAGGGCGTGGAGGGGCGCGAAGATTTTATGAAAATTATCTCGGAATAAAAAAGAGCGAGGAAGATAAAAAGTAATGTATGCGTGGGGATGGGCGCGGGTAGGGTTATTTACATAGACTGGCAGCGACTAACGGTCGAGTCGACGAAAGAAAAGGTGAACTCTCCTTTCCGCCTAAAAATATATCGGCGCTGTCGCGTTATGTAGAGTACATAAAATTGCTTTTATCTTCTATTAACAATTCATATTTCTTACGTAAAAGTCGCGATAAAAAGCCATCGATGCGGAGATTTGCCCAGCAGGATATTACCGAACCGAAAGGCGAAGAAGAACAAAAAAAAGAAAGACAAAGCGGCTGTTTACCCGCACCTCTCCTTACGAAAGGGAGATCGCTGAAAATATTTTATTTCCCGTTGAATAGTTACCACTTTTATGTATCTGTCCTGAATCTGTATCTGTCCGAACGACTTCTAACTTTTGTGCAAAAATGATTGATCAAATGTATACAAATCGAATAAAATGTAACAAATCTCACGATCTTGCATCAGAGGAAATAAAAAAGTCAAGTTAAAATCGGAAACAATTGTTAAGGGTCGTTTTAATCACTTCCGTTTTGTCATTCATTGGAGCTTAATATCCGGAATGGAGAACGCGTGTATTTGGGTATACGTAGGAGGGTACTTCACCCTCAACACAGCGCGTCGCGATGCGACCAGGTGGTCATTCGGAAACGTTCGCATTGTTTCCACAGTAGTCCACGGCTCATTCCGCATTGTCGGATTTCGCACAGCCAGGTGAATCCGTGTTGTATTCGCCTGAATGCCTAAACCAGCGACCAACCGACAACGCATATTGATAAATCCCGATCTCGCTACGATCCTCACACTGATAGAAAACTTGAAACAATTTTTGTGTGAACGACAGCGATTTATATATTACCGCAACAACTTTTCACGGATTCCGTCATTCAAAAATAACCCGCAATTTGTAAATTTGTTAGCACAGATCAAATTTCGTGAAAATTGTCAACATTCTACAATGGTTGCAAACATTCACTTGAGATAAAACATCCTTTTGATTTTTAACCCCAAACAAGCTATATTCAATTGGTTTCAAAATTGATTTAAAATTCTACAATTTTATACTGAAACTTGTAGTATTTAAATTAACATTAATTATGATACAATGATGTATAATTTTATAATGAACTTTTAAATAATGAATATATTAATTTACACAAAACAAAGATAAAATTAGCAGTATAAAAAAGCTTGCCTTAGAGCGTTATGATTGTACTATTCTTTCATATCTTGAGGTAAATAATATCCACAAAAGAGGAAACAAGCCATTATAAGTATCGAATGTTTGGAAGAAAAGAAAAAAACGCCGAAGATTAATTTTCTTGAAATCAAAAAAATTGCCGGATTCTTTTGCAGTTGCAGTTTAAGAATTATTATAGGAAATAATAGTAATATATGAAAATGCAATTCTGTAGATGCTCAAGTGTATCAGAAGTAGCAGATCATCAGGGTGCACGAGGCCTATAAGATGAATCCTGAAATAAATCATTCCGATTCAGATGTAATAAACAGACTCATCCAATACATGTTGTCGTTGAATCGCGACAAATGGGCAACAGGATAAAATAAATGAAAAAGAGTTATTTAGATAAGGAGCAATTTTGTATGCAACAGCATAAGTGAAGCGATAGACAGAGAGACAGAGAGAGAGAGAGAGAGAGAGAGAGAGAGAGAGAGAGAGAGAGAGAGAGAGAGAGAGAGAGAGAGAGAGAGAGAGAGAGCGCGCGCGCGTGCATTTGACTTGGCAAATGAGAGGTAGCGCACATACGAGACCAGCGATTTATCCAAGGTATGATACGCGCAGCAGCATTGTGTGTTGAAGGGCGACCCAAGTTGTGTCGCGGAGAGTTCAAGTCTGCGAGTCATGTAAGAAAAGTCGGAAGCAAAAGGAGGCAGACAACCGGCAATGATTTAGCGGAGTGGCTTAGCGTTTCTGACTGACCGCGAAGAGCCTAGGATATGCGATTTTTTTCAAAAGTAAAGTATGTAGAGAGCTGAGATTAATCGAGCACAGCCCTCTTAGAGCTTACGGCATACTAGCACGCTACCCGTCCCTTTGAAGTCTCTCCCTCATTGTACCGCCTGTCAATTTACTTGGCTTTGATTAATGGAGCTCGTAATATCCCACGCTACTTTTCGACCGGCCTCCGCGTCGACTTATTAGATACTTATTGGTTATTAGCATTCTGCTTTCTTGACTTTGTCTCCTCGTGATATTAAGATCTGAATGATGCAATCGTTTTGTCGTTAGCATAAAAAGAAGACGAGGTTCAGATTTCCTAAACGAGAGAAAAAAAGAAAAAAGTTGCAACAATTGGAAGGATCAAAGTTATAGTTTGAGAAGAAATTTGAAACGTCGGTCGGTTTGTTGACGATCTTGCTGCACCTTGTTGAATACACGTCTAGAGCCATATTCAAACTTGAACGTTGGAACAGTCAAACTTCGCGGCAAACCAAAGAGTCGCGAAAACTTGGCTTCAAAATAATCCATCGGTGCAAGTTGAAAGAAAGATGAGAACGAAAGTAATAACGGAAAGGAGAGTTCATCCACCGATGGAGTATTGATTCCAACCTCCGACCACGAAAGTGGAGACCGGGACCGATAGTCACCAAAACTTTACGAACTCAGGTGCTGCTCCGCGCCGTCAGCTCGTAAAATAAAAGTTGACAAAAGCGCTGAAAGCTCTCCCAAATCGGCGACGGTCCAAATTACTTTTTAAAAGCCTCTTCACGTATTTCCCAGCGTCATCTAAAATTGACAACAGAAATTAGTGTTAATGAACCCACAATACCTTTAACGATAATTAATTTTTTTACAAAATTAATGTTATTGTAAAATTAACGAGCATGAGATTGGTATCGATTGCCGGCTGAAAGGCACGGACATTTTCCTTTTGGTTTTCACAATTTTTGATAATGTGTACCTGGCTACTCGCTGGCTCTACAATTCATAATTCAGTCCGTTTTTACCCAAGCACTTTGGCAATATTAAACACCGTCGAAAAGCCCATAAGGGGTACCCCACAAAGCCTTTACCAGCACAAAGCCCAACCAAATCCCTTGACTAAAAAATTAAACCAAAGTGGACATTCGCAAATGAATGTCTGAAAGTCATTCACTCAATGAAAAGTCATCAATAAATGATTACAAACAAAATTACACCCGACCGCAACCAAGCTCAAGCTTTTTTTATTTCAATCATCTCTTGTATATTTTTTATTCCTCTTCGACATCAATTTGACTCATCAAATAACTGGTGACTGACCACAAGACAATCAAAAAGAAATTACGGGGGTGTTATGAAAAAGTGGAAGCTCATATGGTTTTTTGTTGGCGGATCCGTTCAACTGTCAGGAGATATAGTGCACCGGTCAAGTGCAATCAAGTATCTGCGAGACGTGCGATATATTCATTTTTCACATCAGGCATATAAACGCGAGTTATTAATAGGGCCGTGTTACGAGCCACAAAAGAAGCTAATTAGCGTTCAGTTCATCCGTCACTCGTTGAGAGCAACCCTTTGCCATTCGAGGCGAAGAATATTCGTTCAATGGCAGAAGAATCAGTGTCCTCGAGAGTATCCACTACCCAACTTATAGGGCGCGACGTGCATTAGAGCTAATGAAGCTCCAACGAGTGGACGAGAAAAAAAACGCAACTCCGCGATTAACTCGTGTTATATTTTATGCGAGACTCATTTTTAATTAGACTGATGATGGCCCGTATCATCTATCTTTGCGACCTCGCAGCTCCTTCACGTTATCCCAGACATCGAAATTAGACTTAAGCAATATTAATTGCTGACCATTTTGCCGAATCTTCAAAAGCCGATTTCATTCGAGCGCGCGCGATTTCTCGCTGCAAAATGAATTTTTAAATTCATTAGTCATAAAAATATTCTGCTGCTTGTTTGTTTCGATTTATAAGATTAATTTCATTTCGGACAAAGAAACGTTGCTTTTCAGAACATTTTTGCAAACATGGATGTTGCGTGACAAATGGGAATCACCGCACTGTATTGGAGACAGGAAATGCGTAGCACGTTGATTGGCTGCCCAGAGGTAGTCTGTGTGGTAGTGTGACCTTTAACCCCACCCCTGTGGGGCGCGCGCACTCCTCCAACCCCAAGGAAGTAATTACCCAACCACCCCCGCTCGATAACGCTTACTATCATGCTCACAACCTGCTACGTTACATGTATAGTTGTATAGCTGTAGCTGTACTCGCACAAAGGAGGCAACACTCAGACCATCAGACTACTGTAGATTTATCAACATTTTTTTGTCAAATTCCAATTTAAAGTTGAATTAATCAAGTTCTCTCAGACACATTTTTTTTTTTTTTTTTTTTTTTGTAAGAAACAGTGCGATATAAAATTTTTTTATCGCAATATTTGTGATACTAGGAAGCAATCATGGATGAGGGAAAAAAAATCTGGTCAAGAGATTCCTATCTTGGTACTTTATGAACGATCAACAAGACCGACAATGAGGTACTCTGCACGAGATAAATACAGTCGCTAAAAAAAATGAAAATAAAAAAAATGAGATAAATATTTAACTGAGGTTTACTTCATATATCATAATCTCTTATCTTACTGGAACGTTTATATCAAAGCATTAAAATAGTATCAGTCTTTGTGAACCATAAATAAAGAGTATAAATATAAAAAATGACGATATATTCATCGAATAAGAAACGACGCATCGGAGCCATGATTCCAATAAAAAATCACTTTTACAAAATAAGAGGATTCAAATTGAATAAAAAAGATATATTTATATGAAAAAAATGGTTTAAATAATTGAAACTATTCATTTTAACAAATAACTCTCTGTTCCTGAATATCTAAGTTTGCGATAAGGTATCTGCGTGCATAATCCGCGAACTAACGTGGGAGGTCGTTGGTAGTAAAGGGTAGGTGAGGCGACCCTCGACCTGCAACCAATCGCGATGTTAGCTTAGATTTGCACTACCAATGAGAATCACGCGATGTGACCCTACAGCGCAAAATTCCTCATTTTATTCCAAAAAAAACTTTCTTTCTATTCCCTTACATCTATTAATCTGTTAACTGAAAACAATATCATTTTTCTATTCTTAAAACATCAATTTGCAGAAAAATTAAAAAAAAATACCAGTTTGACAAATATTTTTCAACACAAGATTTTGCACACTCGAATTGGCATACAAGTATCTGAGCAGAATTCAGTCGATGGCTTCAGAGTTATACATAATTAAATTCGGATTACTTGATATATTTATTCGATACACTGTCGAACGCTCATGGTAATCCAGTCTTGCGCGATCGGATGGTCACAATACGTTGATACGATAATTTGATTAGCACCGACGTAAACCAAAATTTACAGACGAGTTACAAATGACAGCGGGGTTCCGTCTAACGTTAAATCCATCGTGAATTTTGAAAGCGATGAAATCGCATTAGGGATGGAAAGAAAAGTTCTCCTTGTCAAGGGGTGTGAGTGTAGGAAGTAATCTTGATACGGGGTGGTCCCTGGATGTAAATCTTCCACGACAAGTTACAAATCCTTTTCGAGATTTCTTAGCTTGCACACTGGTGCGTCGCCAAAGCAAAATCAAACTTGAATCAGCAACTTGCTAGCATGAGACACCGACTAAGACAAATCCTGATACTCGAGATGTAATTACATTAAGATTGAAGAAAAGTTTCAGTGTAGCTAATAAGTCTGGCAATTTGCAGCCGGATGAAATTTTGCAAAACGTGGTTGAAACTATTATTGTTTGAAAATTAAAATCATATAATTGTTTGCTCAAAGAATCAGTAAAGCAGAAATGAAAATTCATTGTTGATCATTATTTGCATTTGAACTTTACAAACTATATAAAACCATAAATTAGATATAATTAAGAAATTATAAGCAAGTAATACAATAATCATAATGTTCTAGGCAAAGAGCAATAACACTGCTCTGGGGTGGCATTTCTATTTAATGGTATTACACTAACATCATTAGCAGCAAATGTGTTGCCTGTTTTGTGTCCAAGAAAATGAACGAACGCGAAACAAATGTTGCCATACCGGCATACAAAAATTTGTTACATCAAAATTATTATAACTTGATTTCTGTAGTTATAATTTTTTTTTATTAGAAGCTGTATCAAATATAATTTATCTAAAAGAAAGGTTCCGTTACTTTCAGCGTTACATTGCGCGGATAAAATAATGACATTGTTCTAAAATGTAGATTAAGTCAGACGGCGAAACCGATCTTCAATATATTTAAACACAGATTCTATGCAAGTCCACGATGTCATCTCGTGTACTGGGTGACCTGAAATGCAAAAAAGAAGGTACAAAACATCAAACGGTTCTTCTTTTACGTCTTCCATTTTCATTCACAACAATTCTTACCAGCTGACACTTGCGTTATTTGATCACTGCAAGTTTCCGGTGTGTCTAATGGTTTTTCAGATGAGACCCAATTTCTAGCAACCTTAAAACAAAAAATTATCATTATAACAGTTTTGTATTCTGGAAGAAAAATTTTTTAAATGATGCAACCTTAAATTAAAATGTATACTAACTTAATTATTACAAATTACTAAGGTCAATTTCTTCTTTGCCATTAATTCCGTTCATTCTCGACTATCTTGACGGTGATTAGAAGAAGAACAGTGGGAAAGAGATTCACATTTGCAAAAATGTCTTACAACGATATATTGAATATCAAAATATAAGTCTTCGAGCTTGAGGCTTCACTGACAATGCTCAATTTCTAACCACCTGTAACCGCAAGACCACGAACAGTGGCGCGGCTTTCGTTCGGGTAATTCCGATCCCCTGATTTCTTACAGCACTTCCTTCCGCAATGCTTGGAACACGTGCCCGGTAACTCGCTTACCGCAAACTTGATATTGAAAGCATCGTAACGTCGTCTCAAATTAAGTATCCGTAAAATCATACTCACGTCTGCCGAAATTGAAACCCAATTTTGAGCCAGTTAAATAGGGTAGCCAATAATCAAAATAATTTAATACAATTGTACAAACTTATAAAAACTTTTCGTTTGTTTCAGTTTAATGAATACAATTTATCACAAGGTTTATAAAGTTCAAATGCAAATAGTACTGATTAAAACAAATATACATAAAGTCAACCAAATTTTGACCTAATGGATTTTAAAAAATCATCACAAATGCAAACAAAAGTTTTTGATTACGATAATCATGCGTTAACTGTTTACAGGAGCGAGTATATATATATCGATGCAACTCAATCGATGTTTTGCAAATTCACGATAAGCGCACATCAATCCAAACTGATGTTGACTCAAACGGACAGCGTTGGATAAACAAATGATGGCACTCGTTGATTACATTACTCCTTTGTTATGGAGAACGGGTTGGTAGTGTATGCACACAGCGTACCTGTGTCAATTGCACACGCATACGCGTGAACGCGTGCATTCCAGCCAAGGAAATTCGTTATCATTTCTGTTAAGAGTACCATCACGAACATCTCCCGAGGGAAATGTTCCGATTATATTCCACCCAAAGTTTCAACCGGCAGCGACTGTCTATTTGCTCGTTACAGCACTTTAATTAATTACCTGACATTTCTAATAACGTCATTACTCATTGACGTAAACTTGATTTTCATTCCTATTTGTTTTTTTTCTTATTCCCTACGTTAATTCCATTTAATTAGGAACATTGAACGAATTCGGTAAGTAACGATCAATCAGCAAGATTTTTTTACAACCAATTAAAAACGCTCAGACTCAGCTACCAAAAAGTTACCGAGGTAGAGCAATTATTTTGAATAAAAAAGTTTGTTTCGTATTTTTTCCAAGTAGAAGAGTTAGATAGCAAAATACTCTAATCAAACGTATGGAATTTTAGTTTTCAAACGAAATTTCCACAGACTTGTATACATTTCTCTCGATATCTGATGTTATTATAATGATGACCGTGCACTGAAAATATCAAATTTCACGTGGAAACAAAGCGATGTAGAATATGAATCAAGAACCATTAGTCGAGAGTGAGTAAGAGAGAGAGATAGTACCAGAGCCAGGGCACCCATTAGACATCAGTGGCTCTGATGGCAGTGAGGATGGTTGGAAGGGCACTCGCGTTATACAGGTTCCTGGCGAACTACAGCAGATAGCCACTTCTCTCGATGCCTACTCCACTCAAACCATAGGATGGAGAGAATGCCGGCCATTGTCAGAACACGACATTCATCCACGAGCTACCCCTTGTTGTACTTCTCTCGTACCACGTCTCTACGGGGTGTCTCGTTTTTCCAACCAACTGACTACACGCAAACAAAGAAAAGAATTTCCAATAAATTGAGTAGGCCGCACTGACTACTATGATTTTTTAACTCTTCTTTTTCGTTTCTCTCGTTTGGAGATTCGCTAAACAGTGTGAAAAAAAAGAGGCAAAAAGTTCGAAACGATTCAAGCTTTAGATGCAAAACTGACTCGTATACATCGTTGACTTTTTTTTCCTTGCGAGACATGTTTATAAAATAGTCAGAGGAAATCTGTCCTTGGTATTAATAACTGGAGGAAAAGCGTGTTTTCAGAAAGACTAATTTCCCGAGGGAGAATCTTGCTCCTTAGTGTCTGTGACATGTAATTAAACACTCTGACATACCATAATTATTTAGCCGCAACGTTCAGAGAAACGTGGCGTCCCCTCGCGATGCTCATGCGAGATTTACGTATTGACACTTATGTTGGTGATCAGCAAACAGCGTCAAGTAGTACTTGGTAATATAGCCGGCTAATAGAAGAAGTCATGTGGTTTCATTGTTTGACCAACAAAGAATCCAGATGCCTTGTCCAAGATGCTATAAGAGCAGTCCGTGCAAAAAAAAATCAAGTGCACGTAGGCTGTGTTATTCTCGTCGATACCCCTGAGATTTCGGACCATTGAGCAATGTTTAGAAGTTTAAAACAAAGCTTAGAAGTATAATGATCTTTTGAAATACAAGTTTTTTTTTTAAATTATGTCCTGAGTAAAAAAAATGACTGGTTAAATTAAAAGCATTATATGTAAGATGAATTGCAAAATGCAATAGTATACACATGTTGTATAATGATTGGTTAAAAAACATAACTCTGGTCAAACGAGCCTAAATATAATTGAGAGTGGAGTAGACTAATGGAGAAAAATCACGCAGAGTCTTTGTGAAGACACAATACCACAGATGGCCGAGTCATTCATTCTTTGACTTAGTCACAGCATCAGTGACCAGAGTAGATCATGTGAAATGGTCAATTTTAAAATTAATAATCACCCAAAGAAATATGACCAAAGCGTGATCAACCTTGCGATTTGTTCAACAGTCATAAAATTCGCAATCAGTCTTTCTGTGATTGAATTTTAACCAGCTTGTTGCTGTCTCTTACCTTGACGATGTGTTCTGCTCCCTTTGCGGGTGTAACATGCACAGAATCTGTCAGAGCAACCGCAAAAACTTTCGCTTTGAATTCGTCGACGTTTGTCATTGCCTAAAATAGATACAATATTTTTTAATCAGTTTGATTTGTTGTTTTTATGATCGATTTATAATTTTTTAAAACATGCCTGATTGAACTTACGAAATTCAAGGTACAAACTCCACCATAACTGTGGGCAATGATGGCGACATATTTCACGTTTGATCCTTTTACATAATCATTCCAAACGGTGTTAACGTGAATACAAGGATCTTCACTACCCTGAAAATCAAATTTTTTATTTACATCTTTCTTGATGTTAAACTTTATTATCTATTTGAATAAAAGATCCACATTTAGCGGTTTAATTTACTTTGATTTTTGTTGTTCTTCCATTAACATTTCTAGTATTATCGTTTGTATTCAACACGAGCACTCCGTAGCCCAATTCTCTCGCTTTTTTGATATACGGGATTTGAGTACCAGATTTTAAATTGTCATTTATTATTAACCTCCTTGCCCACTGGCCAGCTCTGACAACACCGCTGCCGTGAATCAAAATAACAAGCTTTTGATTCTGCAAAGCATCCTCTGTTGCAAAAATAAAAGATCTAAGATCCACATCCGTGGTTTCGTCTTTTGGAACAGGGATTCTTCTGAGCCCTTCGTTTTCAAGCAATGAGTACACATGTTGTGTAATGACCTGAAAGCACAAAATGAAATTATATCTTGAAACATGTTTCATATTGCTTGTTTTGTTTAATAAAACACGCGAAGAAAAAATAAAAATAATATAAAAACAACAATAGGACACAATAATAACAAAAGCAATTATATAAACAATTATATGTTATAAATATTAAAATATACAAGAATATTTTTAAATAAAACTGAACTAAATACTTTGTTCACAAAAAATTGAAGGAACAAAACAACACAAATAGACAAAAAAAATGTAAACAATTATTCAAATATAAACAATAACTTATAATAATAATTATAATAATATATTAATATTGTATTATTTATTATTATTATTATTATTATTATTAATTATAATTTATTAATATTATATTTTATTATTATAATTATTATTATAATTTATATTTTGTTTCAATCTACAAAAATATTATTTTAAAAATTACTTTGTTTTCAAACTTTATTTTGATTTTGGAAAATAATAAAATAAATAATTGAAACAAGAAAATGAAATTAGAAAACAAAATGAAGACCACAAAACGAAACACAATAACCGAAAACAACCGAATAGGCACAAAAAATGCATACAATATTTATTCAAATATAAACAATAATCTTCAAAACATACTTCGTATGTGTTGTTTTGTTATATAGTTATGTTTTCTAATTTTTGAATATGTAAAAAATATAAAGAATGTTTATTCAAGTTTACAGGCATATTTTTGTTTTACAAAAATAAATAAATAGACTAACTTCTTTATTTTTGATTTTTGTTTTGATCTTGGAAAATGGCAAAATAAAAAGCTGAAGTAAAAAAACAAAAAAGAAAACAAAGTAGAGACAAAAACAAAACACGACAAAAGTGGAACCAAAACAAAACAATCAAAAGAAAAAACGATGTAAACAATGATTCAAATATAAACAATTCAAAGAAAAACAAAGTTTTTCTGATGTATTATTTTTATTTTAAATCTCAAAGAATGTTTTTTTATTCACCTCTCCCAATGCTTCGTAATGTTTTTGGTTGTGCGTAGGATCCTCACTGACTTTGAACTCAAATCCTTCCTCCGTCAGTTCATTTGTTTTTAAATCCAACTTTCGAAGTTTCCCGCCTGAAATCAACATCAACAACTGTCGTCAATTTTTTTGGCGGGCATCAAAGTAAACAAAGGAAACCAGCAGTGACTCACCTTCATCAAAGTCATAGCCGAATCCTCGCAAAGTACTTGGGAATTCCGAAGAAGCCATGATTGTTTATGTAAAATGAGTTTGAAATCAACACCCCGCTCGCGCTGATAACATCAAATTCGCAACTTAACCTTGTATGATGCGCCACTCGCTCGTCGCCGAGGCGTTTGCGAATTGCGCCGCTAAAATTTTGTCACTCGAGTTGCTTTTGCTGACGAATCAGTTGCCGATAATATGTTAACAATAAAAACGTACAAGATTGTTATCGTTTAAAATGTTACCCGCGGTTTTGTCGCAAACGTAAACTGACAACAGTCGATAGGTCTTCTCTCTCACTTACGCGGTTCAGAGCGATCGAACTCGATACACGGTGACCAATCACGTTACGCCAAACGATATATCGAAATATCGCTATTTGATTTTCTCATTTTTCGTAAAAAAAATTAAGTCTATAAAAACAATTCAGTAAATTGACGCAGTTTGTTATTGATGGTTGGAAAGGACAACAATTAACGTTTCAAAAAAAAACAACTGTGAAGGTAAATAACTTACATAATGTAATTTTGACGCATGAAGAACTGTTTAACAATAAAAACACTGATGCAAGTGATTCAATTGTGAAAGATCAATTAGTTTTCATTTTATTATCAACAAAATGTTTATTTTACATGGATCATCACTTTAACAGCACCGCAAGAAGGTGTTTTAGCAGTTTCAAAAGCTTTTACTGTTTCCTTAATTGTAAAATTGTGTGTTATCAATTCTCTCAGGTTATTAATTTTTCCCGATGCAACAAGATCCAAAGCATCAGCATAACTAAAACACAAATACAAATTAAGTAAATTTAAAGCGAGATTGAAGTTTTTAACATAATTTAAAGTAAATAAAATCTTACTCGTTGCAATAACGAAAAACTCCTCTGATGTCCACTTCTCTAGTAAGTGCATTCATGATAGGTAATGTGATTTCTGGTTTTCCCATTCCTACCAAAACTGAAATTCCACCTGCTTTTGTGATCTAAAAATTGATGGTAAAATACATGATTTTCATAGATTTTATTGTTTATTTTTCAGTCTTTTTTCATTTGAAGGAACCGGCACTTACAAGAACTGCTAGACGCATCGAAGATTCTACACCAGAAACTTCGATAGTTTTGTCTGGGTAGTCGCCAATTATATCCAGAAGCTTTTTAATATTTTCTTCTTCAGAAACACCTGGTTTTATCAACATTGTTGCATCAGCGCCAATTTTTTTTGCCAAAGTTAATCTGCTCTCCAAAAGATCTAATATGAAAAGTAAGTATATATTGAAAAACACAGAAATAATAAACTATTTGCTGCAAGATGATGAATTTTGTTAAAAAATGACGAACCTGTAATTATAACTTTGCTGGCTCCCATAGCTTTAGCAACCATCACATTCACCAGGCCTATTGGTCCTGCTCCTAAAATCAGAATATTTTGACCGATTCCAATATTTGCTCGCTTGCAAGCATGAACTCCAACTGACAAAGGTTCCAAAAGTGCACCTTCTTCCAAGGTCACGTTATCTGGAAGCCTGAAAATCGTTGATTGTTTAATAATCAAACAATTTTTTTTTCTTATAAAAATTAATATAAAATGATTCAAAGATTTTTTTTAAATTTATAAATTACTTGAAACAAAAATCAGCCGCGTGTTTATAAAATCTTCTCAGATTTCCATGTACAGGAGGAGTCGCACAAAATAGCATATCAGGGCATAAATTGTATTTTCCTGTTTTACAAAAATTGCACACTCTGCAGGGTGTTCCTGGTTCTATTGCAACACGGTCTCCAACCTGCAATTGACATTGTAGTTTTTGAATTAAGAAATTTGTATTGTTTATGTTTTTAATGATAATAATAATTGAAAGGGTACAGGCATTTATACTGAAATTTAAACTTTACCTTTAGGTGAGTCACATTTTTTCCAACTTTGGCAACGGTTCCTGCAGCTTCATGACCGATTATCATTGGTTCTCGGACAACAAAATCACAACATCTACCATGAACCAGGTAGTGAACATCAGAACCACAGATACCAACACAGGACATTTGTATGAGCACATCTGTAAGTTTTTTTTATTTCAGAATTTTATTATCATCGCCAAATTATAAGAGAAGCATTATCACACGACGAGCCTCTATTGAAAAATATGTGTTATTGTCAATCGAGATTATCTAGAAAATATCTATAATCTATTATTAATAAAATAATTTTAATGGTTTGTCTAGTTTGTAAACAAAGTTTCGTAATTGTTCAACCGACAAAAAATTTCATATCTCCAGAGTTATAGATAAACGTCGCATATCTGTTTTTCATTTTTTTTTCTTCTTTTTATATGCTTCTTTGAATAAACAAGTTTTATGATTCAATTTTATATAATTTTTCTTTTTTATGAGAAGAACTGTTTTATTATTTATATTACAAGATCTTTATTTCAAATTTTGCATGTGATCCACAAATTGTCTCTGCATTTGTTTTGTATAACAAACAAAATCATTCACAGCAAAAAATAAATGCAGATATTAAAGGATTAACTTTTTGCTAATTGTTAAATTTATCAATTTTTAAAAAATTAAACTATTTTCATATGACTTTTTTAACGGGGGACAAAAATTAAAACTCACCCCCGTCACCAGGTTGTTCTATGGGGGTATTTTCCTGCAAAATAAAAGTTGCACAATTTTACTATATAAAATAAAAAGAACGAGCTTATCAAATATTTGTTTAATTTTAGGAACTACATCAAAATGTTTTTTCGTTTTTGAAATTGAATCAATTTTAATTATTATAAAATTAAAATTAGAGAGATACCATTCATGTAAATATTATTACCGAGTGATAAGTTCAATCAATAAACCCGTTGAAGTGATGTTTGATAATCAAGGTCGAATTTGCAAATATTTTACGTCTCATTTATATCCAATAACGATGATCATTCATCATCTTATGCTAAAAGTATAGTTTTATACGAACTAAAAAAATTATTTTATTTTTATAATTAAATTGTTTCATTTATTATCAAAAAAATCAATTTTTATAAATCTAATAAAAAACATATATGATTATTCTGATCAACTATTGTCAATTAACACTAATCGTAAACTAGCTAAAATTTTGTTGAGAAAGTAATCGTACGATTACCAAAGTTTGATTATTCGGCTTGTAACAAAAAAAAATATAAAAACAACATTTTTGGTGATAATTTGTACATTAAATACTAAATTAACTAACCAATCGGATATCGTTGATTCCATAAAGGACAGCAGTGAGATTATCAGTTGCCATTATTTTTTTGTATTACAAAAAATTGGAATGCACATGAACTGTTGCGTAGACGACGTAAAATGAAGTGGTAATTTCCAAGCAGACGGCGCAAACTATATAAAAGAGGGAGTGCAATCGTCGCTATATGTGTCTATGACCTTGTTATTTGAACTCAACGATAGATGAATAATTTCTCGGAGCCTTTTGCGTTTTTAAATGCTGGAATAAAAACAATAATTATGCTCAAATCTATTCACTTCTGATTAATAACTGAATTCCCTTTTTCATATTGTACCGGTTTGTCCACTAATTTTCCACTAATTTTCCACTAATTTTCCACTAATTTTCCACATCTTTGTAAATGTCTTACATATAACTGTTCCATTAAAATTATCTATGCTTAATCCACGAGCTACAAATGTTACATAAAGTGGATCTTAATGGAAAAATAAAAAAAGTTCGATAAAGATTAAATCTTTAGATTCTAATTACAATGATTTGGAAGTGAAAATTTGAACTTATTTTTATGAATTTCTAAAAGTATACATTTATTAATTAACAATAAAAATACATATAATTTTTATACAAAATCTAAACAATGTATCTGATAATTCGATTCTGATTCTTGGTCTCAGTCTGCCCAGAATCCAGTTGTGGAATCTCTGATGGTCTGAGCATTATCTCGTCTTGATCGTGTCACGGCGCTAGCTTCTCCTTTTACCAACTGCTTCTTGTGATGCATTTGTTGTAGCTGTCGTTTCTTCAAAGACATCTGGACCCGTCTTTTTATGACATCAGGAGGAATCGTGGACGTTGTAGTAACACTTCTGATACTTCGAGTTTCATCTCTATGCCTGGATGACTCATCAAGGTTCTTCAGTCTGAGATTTTCTTCAAACGATGTTTGCAAAGGCACGCAAATATCGTTTTCTTCGATACAATTCTCAGTTGTACGTTGACACGTACGCTCAATCAAGATATCTTTGCAAGTTTGCTGAATTTTCATAGCAGAATCTTTTTTTGATTTGTCAGTTTCTTTCTTTGACAACTGTTTTTTCGGTAATTCTGCATTTGTATCCTCTGAAGCAGTAGAATTTTCTGTGTCTTCTTCATCTTCAACTTCCTCTTCTTCTTCCACTTCGAATTCGTCGCCACTTTCAAATTCATACTCATCTTTGATATTTTTTATGAATCCACTGGCTCTTACTTCGGAATCAATATTATCTTCACGCCTGAAAAAAAAATTGTTTTTAATTCATTTTTTGTTAAATTAAATATCTCATTACTAATAAATATATTTTCACTTACGTGACGTCCTCAAATGTAGGGCGCAATTCACTCTCGTATCCAAATCGTCTTCTGAAGAAATCTCGAATGCAGTTGACGTCTCTGTCAAAATACATCTCAGCGTTCATATGGCTGGTTGAAATCATCTGAGGAAAATCAATAATGACCACCTTTCCTTCATTATTGAGCATTATGTTGAACTCATTAAAGTCACCATGAATGACACCGTGGTTTGCAAATTTCACAACTAAGTTCATCAATTCGTCGTATAATTCTTCCACATTATCAACTTCATGAACTCCACATCTAAAACAAATATATTGGACTTACAAAATTTAAAAACTTGCTGTTTTTACCGTATTTTTTTATATTCAAACAAATGGACTTGTACTTACAGAGGTCCACCTTCGATCAATTCCATCACAACGCAATGTCTGTTGAATTCAATAGGTTTAGGTACTGGAAACCCTCTATCATACAAAGCTTTCATGTATGCAAATTCCCTAGTCGCTGATAGTCGGGACATATACAGCCACGATGCAGATTTTCTGTGCTGTAAATAATCCCGCTTTCCTTTGATGTTACGAAAGCAGGTTCTGCCTAGACGATGCAGTTTCAAGCAAATCGGATTGTCTTCTGGATCAGCGACAATGTAGATGTTCGATTCTTTCCCCACTCCCATCTGATTCCCAAATGATCCTAATACGCCTTTAGACACCAAAACTTCCAAAGCCAAATAATCGTAACCGGCGTTTGTTAATCGGTACCCATCATCTGTAAATAACAATATGAAATGAAAACTGGATATTTTCAATCGAGTTTTTGTTTTGAATATTCAGAAAAATGTACAATTTTATAACACTTACAATGTTTTCCTCTTTCATAGCATAATAATTTGTTATGACACAAATCTTTCAGTCGTTTGTGCACTCCTCCGTGCCTCAAATTGGCGATTTTTGCTGCTAACATTGCCGGCACAAGTTCGTGATTTTTCATGCCCATTTCAATCTGAAATAAATAGATAAAATTAATTATTTTATTTTTCATTCCTATTATCACTCTCATACTTACAGTAAAACAAAATTGAATAAAGATTATAATGTAAATTCCAATTTTATATAGATAAATTTATTACGTAAATAAATAATAATTGTAATAATTATTTCTTAACTCAAAACTTGACATCACATCGATTTTGACATACAAAATTTGAAGCACATGTTTATGTTTATAATGTTATATCATTCTCACTCACCGCTGTCAAAACACGAAAGTCTTCATTCGATAAATATTTAAGTGCAGACACGTCTAATTTACCCATCTTTGATAAATTTGTTGAATTTTCTTTTAAATGGAACCAATTTTTTGATGAAGTTCTCTCAAAGACTTTCAACCCACGCTTTACATGTTGTTTCTATCATAACCTAAAATAATGCCTTTACCTCGAGCGCCATCTACTTACCCGATGGTTTTCGCGGGATATCTTTTTTTTAAATTAAGTTTATTTTTATAGAAAAAATATATTAATGAGCGTTTTCTCTTTAATTTATCGCTTTTTTGACATTAAATTTTCAAATCATGCTTTTGGGCTTACGGGGACAAAAAAAAATTTTTTTTTCATTTAAAACATATGATTTGTTATTAAAATTTATCCTTGGAAGATAGCAAAGCCAACAAAACTACAAAGAAAAAACAAACATTTTTCTCTTGAAATCAATATTCCAGCACAATTTTTAAATTGACGATCTTTCGGATTCTAGAATCCAGTAAGGTCAACGGCGCCCTCTATAATTTGATTTAAAATAGCATTTCTGAAAAGTATTTAAAAACAATGCCTCAATTATAATCATTCTCCTCATTGCAAAATTTTGATGAAGAAAACACAAATTCAATATTCGCTTCGTTTGAAAATTGACTGCCGTGACGTCACCAAGACGATCAGAATAAGTGCGGCGTCAGTTCGTCGCAGACCGCCGATCGCCGCAGGGGTCAAATTTCTAATGTTCACTTTTTCCAGTTTACTTGATTTTTAGGGTAAAACTTGACCTAAACTAATCATAATACAAATACAGCCGTATAATTTTGATAAACATATATATTTGCAAAATCGACTGACGCCATGGGGGGGAAATCATTCAATGCCAAAATCGCGTCATTTTTTTAATGAAATTTCAATCGTACTTTATGAGATCAAAGTTTATTAAAAAGTGTCAAGGTAATAATATTCGAAAATTTATTTTATTGAACAATTTTGGTGTTTACATGAAAAGAAAACAAAACAGTTTTCCTCGCAAAATGTAATATGAAACCAAACATTCACGGGTGCCCTTCGCGTTATTGTTTTAGAAAAATTTGTTTCACAACATCAATTACAAAAACGTAGTTTATATTCTTATGGTGATATGATAAAAGACTTGGTTTTGTTAACAAAAACAAATCAAGGTCAGGGAGTTCATGATATACAACAACTATGTTTAAAAATAAAACATACGATTCTTTTGAACTATTCCAAAGATTTGACTCAAACACTTTATTATTATTATTTTATACAATTATTTTATGATCCTCTGACCTTGACTCTTTATTGTAAACAAACCAACTTTTTACATCACCTCAAAATTTGCACGAATTCTTGTATAACATTTTACTTTGAATCAATTAAATATGAATAATTTTGAAGGTCAAAGAGGACACCATGGTGGCCATTATTTGAATTTCACATAAAAATCCATTTTTATCTAGGACTCAATATAATATTCATACTAATTGAATTAATATTTTTAATCAGACATAAATATACTTAATATTAATATTTATTTTCTTCAAATAATTGAATAACTGTTCAAAATAATGAAAACATAAAATTAAAATTCGTCAAGGCATGTTTGGTATTGAGAAATCAGGGGTTGTTTAAAGTAAATTTTTTGCAATATCAAATTCTTTATATTGGTGGTAAATCTTTGATAATTATGTGAATACGCAATGGGATCGGGAGTTTTTTTTGTGATTGTGAGTGTGATCGAAATCGAAACTTTTTTATCATACATTTTGCACAAAAATTAGCACCCCCCTAAAATTTTCTAAAAAATGAACTATTTTTAAACATCGATAATTTTCAATCAAAAGAATGTTTTTTTTTATTGAAGCTTGAAGTGTCAACTATAATATTCTGGTGAAAGAAAGGTCTTTTGATTGTAAGTTATCACTATTTAAGAATTGATTATATTCTCGAAAATTCTAGGGGGGCGGCACTAATTTTTGTACGGAGTATATAATTGACTCATTTTTATGAAAAAATCATTTAACCACAAAGATTTAAAATACAGAAGCAAAAGGGTTCTCGAAAATGAATAATACATATCCATATAATGACTTTATTAATCCAATTAAAATGCTAACATTAGCCTGAGATCGTTTATGAAGCATTATTTTTTTGTGTTTTTTCATTTTTTTTTGTACCGCAAAATTCATCCATTTTGAAATACATAAATATCATTTATACAATAACATTTGATCACTCATGGAAAAAAAAATTTCTTTTCATTTTTGCAACATTTCTGTATTATAGGAAAAAAATGAAAAGGAACTCGTAGCAAATTTAAAACTAGGTTAAACAAAATATTTTCAACTTCTAAGCTATTTCTAATTGAACATGAAAAAAAAGAAGAATAATAAAAATTTAGTACACCAATCGTTTAAACTTGTTAAAATTGAACTTGTATTCAATTTTTCACGCGCATAGAGAAATGTTACTAATGAAAGTATAATAAAGTAAGAATAAAAACGATAAATCCCGTGAATTCAAATACATTTCATTCATGAAAACCAAGATTTTCTTTAAAAAATAATAATGAAAAAAAAAAAAGGTTTAACGTCCGAGAAAAACATGATTTCACTAACAAATTTGAATCACAACGCCGTCGCAAGTCAATATAAATTTCAATCGCTGCTAGTGTTACGATTTTTTGTATAATAAATAATTCATATCTATTTATAGTCGTTCAAATTCAACAACGATTTCTGTACTAATTTTATTGATAATAGTATTCAACGTATGATTGTACAAGAACTTGGTCGTCTGTCAGACTAGCATACATCTTTTATCGCATAGTCAGAAACGTAGTTCCAAAATAAGGAGAAAAATGAAATAGTAAAATAAATAGTTCTACTATAAGGCACTAATTCACCAGGAGATAACAAGTTTGTTTGATTTATTTCAAAAATCCGCGAAGTATCACAAACGGCATTTCCGCAGTTTGATTTAAGGCAAACGTAAAATTATGAACATTAGATCTTTTTTTTTTTCATTTGACTCGAGTGTATTTACATTTATATTTTTATATTAAAATTAGAAAAATTAGAAAAGTTAATGACTTAATTTTATGAATCACCGAGAAGCTCGCGCATAGATCGCCTGGACCAAGAACAATGTTTATCCATCAAACCTAGCACGTAGCTTGAAACAATACTAATTCTTAATGCTAATAAAGGACAAATAATTTTTATAAACACGTGGAACGGTGTCTTGTAAAATCAAAGATATAGCTATTATTTCGAATAATAAATCTTCTCTAAACCTAATGCACCATTAGCATTCGTATAATGATAACTTACAAGTAAGTTAACACTTTAGTTTACCACAGTCATGTTTTACATTGACACTCAAATGCAAATCTGGCGTTTTTATACTTTTTTTTTATAAAACTAATATATCAATGTAATGCATATACAATGAACAAAAAACAAACACGTGTTTGTTTATCACGAGTAACTGCTGATATTCGTGAAAATTGTTGATTCGAAACATTCGTGTTAAGTGTTTCACTTGGCTTTGATTTCGGTTCATATCCCTTCCTCTTCCATACTCTGAAGCCTTTCGGAGTCATCGAAGATGGATCCCTGATATGAATGATCTGATTCTGGATTGTTCTCACCTTCATTCAATGCAGGATCCTGAAAATATAAAATTAATTATTGTTGAAGTAGTATTATTAGTTTACATTTAATTTCACGATTCATTTCTTATTCATATCAATAGAAGCTTCAACATCTTCATACTATTTTCAATTGAATTTAGTCAGAATTCAAATAACTTATCAATAAATGTAAATAAACTTTAGAGTAAAAGAACAAAGGATTTTTAAAGCCAACTATGATTTATACGCTTGATGAATGATTTTAAGAATACCGTATGCCTTTTTCTGAATTCAATAGAAAAGCAAAAGTAGGTAAACAATTTGTATCTTTCTTTGTCGTTAGAGAAGGTAAGATAATTTGCTTCTTTTCAAGGGTCGTTTCAAAGGTCAATTAAGAAACACGTCAATATTCGGGGAATTTTTGAAAATGCTTCGTGTACAAAAGGCTTTTTCTGTAGGTAGAGAAAGTTTACCTACAGACCCTTTAAATTTTAAATCCTGAGCTTGTGGTTTTTCGGGTTTAAATGTGTTATATTTGAAATTCAAGATCGTCGATAGGATAATTTAAATAGACACATACATTTAATCCGTTTTGTCAAAGACCATTGTGAAAAATTATTTTAATGAAATATCACGATAACGTTATTTCAAATATAAAAAAAAAATTTTTAAATATAAAAAATGAAGTGAAGTGATTAATTATACTAATGAAATAATCATTAGATAAAATTGAATAATTGACAGTTAAAGTAAGAAAAAATGTCAAAGTTTGTTTCTCTTTAATTGAATTATAATAAAATTTGATAAACGATTCTTTTATCATCCCCATCAAACTTGGTTTTTGTTTTCGATCGTTTGTTAAAATTTAAATGTACCCACTGAGTCCCAACTTAATAGTCATGCGGGCACATGTCTTACGATGCCCATCAATTCATAAATCATCCATTCTTTGTATCGGTACTTACAACTGCTCCATTTAATGAATTCTCTTGTGCATCCTTGTTTGCGCTCTTGTCTTGGTCTGCGTTTATTGCACCTTCTGATTCAAGAAAACTCGCTCTGTCCTCTTCTGAAAATATGGACCCGTCGTCGGATAAAACTGTATCCTCCACACTCTGCGCCTCCTTCATCTGACTTCTTGTTGTGATTGAACTATTAAGAGATCTGTTCAATTCCGCGATAGACTTTCGTTTTGCTCTTTCTTTTTTGTGCGACCTTTTAATTGACGAATTTTGCAAAAGATGCAAATATGTTTTCGACTTCAAACAATTTGGCGGCGTGATCATGGGTGCCTCATCAATTGATGCCTTGCTTGTCGACGGCTGCGGCTCGTTCATTTTTAAACTATCATTAAAGCTTGTATTCAATGATCTGTTCAATCGGTTCAGCTTCTTCGCACCAAGCTTGTCTTTTCTGTGCGATTTCTTGATCGAGTGTTCAATGTTCTTGACTAGTTCCGCCGTACTCAGCCTGCAAATTAGATCATTTGAATTAATTAAATTTTGTTTTGTAATAAAAATTAATTTAACAAAATTGGCAAATCGAAAAAAGAAAAATACAAACAAAAGTATTGTTTTCTAATGAAGACGAATACAATTTTGGAAGACAAATATTTGGAACTCCTTTCACTATATCGAAGTATGTAAATAAGGAATCATGAATTATTCATAAAATTCAGTGACTCAGCTGCTAATGTCAAAAAAAATTTGTCTTTTTTTTATGAATGCTTGAACATAGGAAAAGACTTTCTCGCACTTGCAAACAAACTAATAAATAAAAATGAACGATGAATAAAACTGTCATATATAAAATAACAAGAATTTTTCAAATTCAACAAACCTGTCTTCCGGAGTAGATTCTTCAATAGCAACTTTAGGCACATGTTTCCCTTTAACAGGCGTGATAAAACCATCATCAACAGTTTCCGTGACCGAACCATTGGCTTCAGTATTTTCATCAGCCGGCACCAATTGAGTCCTTCTTTTCCTGATCGGTGTGAAAATTTCAAAGCTGCTCTCATTCTCCACAGCTCGCTTGATCACCATTTCGCCCTCCGGGGTCTTCATCTTTTTCAGCGGTGACGACACTGCCTCGCTGACATCATCGATGGGCACAAATTCAGAAAATGAGTCAGACTTCTTTCGGGTGGCGCTCTCAGGTGACTCATCCAGCTGACTTCTCAGCGACATGCTAACGTTGCACAAATTTTTCGCAGAAGCCGACGTGTCTTGGTCAAGCAGCATCGATCTTCGTGAATAGCCCTGCAGCTTCTTCGTCTGTTTCTCCTTCTTGTGCGATTTCTTCACCGAGTCAAATTGAGGCAACAGAAGTCGGCTCGAGTTTAAATTCTCGGGCGTCGTTGGCCTCTCTTCCGGTTCTTGATCGACAGTTTCGACTCGCTGGCGTAGGTCTCGTGACGAATTGAGCAGCGCGGTGTGCAGCGCAGTTGGCTTGATCAATCGCTTTCTGTGCTCCTCCTTGACTTTTTTGTGCGACTTTTTAATTGAACTTGAGATGATGTTGGGAATGGCGCTAGGATCGTTCTCCGGAGTGTGGGCGTTGATCGTTTTTCTGGGAACAAGTGGCGTTGAGCTGGCTGGAAGCAAGATGCTCAAATTTGGCAACTTCTTAGATGGTGAGAGCGCGTTGGTGTTCGGCACCTTCAACACGGACTTGTTACTCTTCGGCGTTTCGAGGTAACTCTGTTCTGGCTTCGCCGGCGACTTTGGCATGGGCTCTGTGAACGAAGTCTCGTCTGGTTCTTTCACGGCCTCGATTAGGTCCGGTTCGTTGAGAGGTATTGGATCGTCGATGTTCTCCTTGTTTCTGCTGTAGCTAAAGAGCGATCCAGTTTCTGATATGTTGTCCTCGCAGTCTGAGTGCTTGTCTTCGTGTTCAGGTGACTCGATTAGGGGATTCATACGGTTCTTCGGAGTCAAATGTTGAAGGAAGGGTGATGCTGGCAGGTCTTCTGGTTCCAGCAAGTGCATCCCGTCATCATCGTCGTCTGCTGTCCTTCTTATGTCTTTGTCTTCAAACCTTCTTGACAATCTTTCCTGAAAACCAAAAATAAGAAACATGAAAAACAGGATTCTTACAAAATCTTATAGTTTACCGTGTAGTTTTAAATTCAAGTTTACCTTTCTGTGACTCTTTTTAATAGCACTCATGCTCTCAGGGATGGGCTTAAATGTGTTCTTGGGCGTGGAAGGACACGGTGACGAATCCGAGCACTCTTTCTCGAAATCATAGTACAAATTTCTCGACGTATTGACAATGTCGCCTGCAACCAACTTGTTTGAAATCCTTTTCATGCTGTGTACGTTGGGCGTTTCGCTGATCTCAACGATACCGTCTATCTTCTCCCTCAGCCCTGATCTCAGTACAGGTGAGATTGTTACCATTGGACTGTGAAGGCTCTTGTTTGACTGCGGGGTCATGTAGTCCAGTGACTTCTTCGCCGATTTTCTTGGATGGGACGGCGTTCGGTTCTGGTTCTCATCTATTGACGTTGAGTGTGAGTCACTTGAGCTTATCGATAAGTGAATGCTGTCAATCGGTGAGGATGCGGAGAAATTTGACGCCGGACTCTGGATGCTCTTTGGGCTTGGCGACACGTCAAAATTTAAAACCTTCGTTACGCTCATTCTCTTCGAGTTGTTACCGGGGCAGCTGTTCGAGTTGAAATTGAGCGCTCGCATAATCTTTGCAGACCTGGAAAACTGGTCGAGGCCCCCAGAGCCTGGCGTTTTGAACCTGTCGCTGCTGCGCCCTGAAGGTTCAAAGTTGAGTGATTTGTTGATCCTCTGACGTGTAAACGCCCTGACACTCTTGCGAATCGTCGACTTGCTGATCTGACGAGGCGAGGGATACTTTCTTGTTAGGAGCTTCATACTCGGACTTGGTGGAGTCCACTTAACTTTGAATCGCTTGCCAGATTCTACATGACAGAAATCATATTCTTCTTCTTTGTCTAATCTTGTTTGCCGCTTAACATTAGAGTTGTTTGACATAATTTTCTACGTCAATTCAGTAGATATGTAATCTGTAAAAGAACAAGTACATAACAAATATGAATTACTGAAAACAAAACGTTTATTTGTAATTATATTTTTTAAGGTAGTTAAAAGTTTGTATAAATACTTTCAGAAAAAAATGTGTATGAAAAAAATTTTGTTTATTAAAACTAACTCTATTTGTTTGTCATATTTTCGAAAAATATTTAGTGTCTTTAATAAAACGCCCAATTTTCTTGTGCACAATATTTTCTGTCTTTGTTTGATAACTTTTTATTATTGAGCAAAGAAAAAGGAATTATCAAAATTAAGATTGAAAGATAAACGAAAATACCAAACAAAACAAATGAGCATCTTATAAATAGAAATTTTGAGAGATACAAAAAAGAACAATCATTGTGATTTCATAATTATTCAAAACTATTTTAATAACCATTGTAGGTAATATTTCACAGTGATAAATTTAAAAATAAATAAACATTTAATTATATTCCAAGTAAAATAAACAAGTAATAAAAAAAAAAACAAAACAACAGAAAAACGATAACTGGTAATAAATTTGTAACATTATTTTCTTTCAGTTTAATTTTATTTTAAAGAAAAAAAGCAAGTTCTTTTTTTATCCGCCAATTCAGCATGATCAAACGGAAGACTTGAAATAAAGCACAATGGGGCTTATGAGATACAGTATGTCAGCACATACAAGGGTAAATGTTATTAGAAAAGATTGTACAAGAACGGGAAGCCGGCGAAAAATCTCGCAGCCGGCTAACCGACTGGCAAAAAGGAACCAAAAAAGGAAGAACAAAATGAGTCAAAACGGCGTTGTTGACGCATCGATCCGTCACGAATGTCCAACAAAACTCATTCCAAAAATATCCGTCCACTCGAGTGCTCGTAAATCAATGCCATCTCAACCCGAAATCATCGACGTCGAAACCGCGATTAGTCCAAAAGCGAAAGTACCGCTCCGAGTTTGTATTGGCTTTGTGTTAAAATTGAGAAACAAAAATCGGTTATCGAATTTAGCGCCGCGTCACTTTTCAATTCTGACCACACTCAAATATTACTATACGCACAACCAACGCAACACAAGAGAGCGCAAACGTTTAAATGGAGAGAAAATGGTTACTCACGCAAGTCCTCTGTCGTTTCTTGCTAAAAAAAAAAACTCCCAGTCGCCAACCGACCGGTCGCTCACTTCGCACTTGTACGCGTCAGTTTGTTGTCTATCGTTTATTTAAACATCCGCACAACTTATGATTTTAATCACCGGCGCAATTTTCCGGCCCGAGTAATGGAGGTACGCGTAGCACGCGCTGAACTTGTACTCTAATCCCATCCCATCGTTCGTCGTTCGTTTCAGTCGATGCCGCTGCTTCCACGGCGTTCCGCTGCGGTGGCGCTGCAGTCGCAGAGCGTCGGTTCGAACTAGCAATGGTGCGTGCTTTCTGTTGGCGCGACACTTTTTCATCTTTCGTTAAATGTTTGTTGTTGTTTTCAGACAATCTTTCAAGGTCAGTACAAGGATTGTTTGTTTACGTTACATTGAACAGGAAACAACTCATTTGTCAGGGCAACAATAAATTCGATGGATTGTCATTCGGATGATTTTCGCGCGCTTTTGTCAAGATGGCGTGGCTGTTTCCGCCGGCATCCACGTGTTGCTTATTTTATTATATTTAAATAACGGGTTTTTAAACACTGATATTGAATGTCGGTTGGGTTTAGAAATCAAAAATGGAGGTTAACTTTCGTCTGGCAAATAGATATAGAAAGTTGAAATTTGTTTATGATGGTGATCGTGAAAGGAGAGGAATGTGTTGTTTTTTTTTCAGACGCGTGGAACGGTGCGTAGAATGTGCGTAGTAGAAGGTACAGGTTTTTTAACACGCCATTGTAAGTCCCTTTCAAGGACACTCTTACGCACAATAGATCAAAGCGTAGTGTATTCTAATTGGTTGATGTGGTGAAAGTATTTGCTGGTGGCTTTTGTTCAATTTTTTTTTTTTTTTTACACACTGACTCATTCTCGACGATTTTTGAAGACGCAAAAACAGTCAACACATTTTTAAGTTCAATAATAAAAAGAAATAGAAAAACATGTTCAACATTTGTTTTTCTTATCTTTGGCTGATGCACGATTTTTTGATTTTTCGTTGATTTGGACATTTGCAATAAGTTTTTGTTTTAAAAAGTACGTACTTATCTCACATCTTTATCTTATCGATAGAGTTGTGTTTATATTTTATGTTTACAATAAAAACCACTTGTCGAATTTGAGCCACTACCTCCGATGAATTTTGTTTTGTCTGTCAACAAAAGATACCTCGGAATTTTTTTTTTTTTTTTTTGACAAAAAACCAGTACTAAAAAATTTGGCAAATGTTTGTTTATTTACCATCGTGACACTTTTTTTTGAAACAAACGTAGTTTATGACATGAGATTGATATGATGAAAACATTTGTTTCGTCACGATAAATCTGCAAAAATGATTTTTAGCATTCACTTCATAACTAATCTGATATCACACCTTAGCTCAGGGGATTATCAAGTTGTTTACTCAAATGTATAAAAATAGAATTATCCTTAGTATAGATCTTTGGATTCAAACTACAGCAAGAACCGCAGGTTGTGAAGATTACTGGTGTTTAAATTTTACTTTCGGTATACATTTAAGAATGGATGAAAATACAATGGGCGTTATTACAGTCTTGCTCCCTACCACGTTTGAACCTGACACCCCCTTTTTAAATCCTGTTCCTTTGCACATGTTTCCCTCAAGTTAAGGGCCCAAGTTTTTATAAAGCAGATAAAAAAATTAAATAAATTTTTCCTCTAATGGAAAATTCCAATTCCGATTCCGTACTATTTCTAAAATAATAAATTAACAAAACAAAAGAAAATTAGAAACGCAGGTTTAAGAAAATGAGTAAAAATAATAATCGACTACTTTACAAAAGACATATTTATTCATGGGCTTTTTACAACTTAACACATAGATTTTGTGGTTGATGTATTTACAATTATTTATTTTATTATTTAAAATTAATTGGTAATAGTATGCAAAGTGGTTTGCACTGGTCGAGGCGTTGGTACAAAAATTCTCATCAAATGCAAACACTTCTTCGACAATCAAATTTGTTTACATTCATCTTGAATCAATTGTGGGGCACGAAATCGATAAATTTGTTTTAACAATTAAATTAAAAAAGAACAATTTGGCACGTTTTGAAACGTTAAGATGCTCGATTGATTTTCGGATTGAAGCCAAAAAATAGAAACCAAGTCCAATGATAAATTGTAATCTGTCGGTTATTATACGGTTAATATACAAAGTTCTCTATCTAGTGATATATAGGTGGTCTGCGTAAATAATAACTGGTTCGGAAAATTATACCGGTAAAATATTCTTAAAATGATCTGTTTTAACAATGAGAGATTATGACGTTTTAAAGACTGCCATTTATTGAAAAAAACGCATACAGGAAGAATAGAAGACAACTTTTCTGTAGGGTCGCTAAACCAAAATGAAACGTGATGTTTCGACGGGTTAAGTACCTCTACTATATCATCATCTTAAAAACTTATTGCAACTGTTATTCATGGAACAAAAAACGCTGAAACTAATGGCTGATGTGGTTGTTTTTTTTTCAAAGACAAGTTTCGTTAGATAATAGACGGTGTGTGAAATGTCGTTTGCAGCGTTTTTGTACTCAAATTTTGGACATTGCATCATTGTCCCGATAGCCTCGATTAACTAACCGCTACTTTCCTACTTATATTCAACAAGTAACCCTTTCAGGCCTGAGTTCTTAGAGTCAATTTATTCTACGATTATTTATTTAAGTATAAAGTATAATTTAAATAAGAACATCATTTTTGATTGGACCATTTTAATTAAAAAAAAACATAATTTAATAATTGCCTTTAAATAATTTTGGCGAGGCTTGAAAAGGTCAATTTTGCACTGGATGAGCAAACATCTTGCAGCCTGTTGAAGAACAATTCATCTTAGATAATTTTGTCGTCAGATAATTTGCTCAACCAGGCGTTTTACAAACAAACTCGCGCCTTTGTCAAATGATTTTTCGTTCTCCAACAATGTAGCAATCAATATTCAATAAATTTTTAACAATAATACAATAATTAACTTTTTCTTTTTCAATTTACAAATTTGAAAAGCGTCGTCTTAAATTCTAAATCTGCGTTTTGTTGGCATTGGTTCGGATGATTAGTAACAAAAACAAGTGTGACTGAACAAATTTTACATTAGAAATGAAAAAAAAAACCATTGGAATACAAAAATAAACAGAAAATACATTTAAAATAATTAAAAAGTTATGACGAAGGTTATAAATAAAGTCATCCACTCAGTTACAATTTTATAAAGGCAGCTACGACTTATGCAAAGGTTTTCAGTAAACTTCGCCTATAGATTTGTGAAAACTTACGGTATTACAATACTGTATGATGGCATGCGCAGTTGTTTGCAAAAGGATGCACTTAACATGATCATTACAGCCTTTTTAAGATCTTAACAAAAAGGCTTTCCAACATTGAAAAATCGGTGAGGCAAAAAAACACGTAATAATAATAATAATAATAATAATAAAATTAATACCAAAAAGACTGGGGGGACAAAATAAGTACTGCACCATAACATTTTGAACATCGTTCAACTAGAAAGCGCAAAATTGTTCGTCCAAACAGTTCACCTAGCAATATAACTATCAAAAGCTCGATACTTGGAAGCTGAAATTCAATTTGATCGCAGTGGGGAATTAATGGCTCTCGTTTAAAAATTGATCCGCTAATTTGCTTGATTGTTGCCTGTTGTACTTCAGAAGATTGCGTTACGGAGAACTGGGAACGAAAGATTTTGTAGTTGCATTCTTTCGTCTTAAGATAAACGTATTAAGAAAAACAAAAAAGAAAAAAAAATCATATGAAGAGCTTGCAGACAACATTCTTATCGTTAATTTCGTAGACAGATGTGTATCTTAACGAAGGGCATTATCATCTCGACGTAAGCTCGGTTATCACGAAGTCGAACCTTTAGGTTTAATCATCATCATGGCCCGTTTTAACGTGTAGTCCCATCCTCTCCAGCGGAACCACACAATTCCTGTAAATTCAAAGTCGTGATTTATTCCAATTTCTTAATCAACGAGTTGATAAATCAAAGTTTGTACGAATCAATACCTTGTCGAGCTGTAAGATCTTGAGGATCGTTCAAATAAAGTCCATTTAATCCACGTCCGCAAGACTTCCACCACCATCCACCTTTGAGCATTGACGCACAGTTCAGCGACGATCTATCATTGTCTCTGTGAAAAGCAATAAATTAGTAACAATAAAAAAAACTAATTTGTTTTTAATTTATAAAAAATGGTATTTAAAATTTTTGTACTTGAATTGAATCAATTTTTTGGTATATTGCACGCAAGAGAATTACACATTTTGGAAACGTGACAGCTAATGAAGTAAACAGGAATGACAGATTTATCGTGTCATTGTGAAAAAGTTTTGACTGATTTTAATACAGGTTCAGAGTTTTGTTAGCTTGAATTAAATGTTTTGAATGTATGGGTAAAAAATTAATCAACTTTTGTGTTATTTTATTTATCTGAAACTAACGGGTAAACGTGACGCAAACATATAAGAGCTATAAAGCATTCCTTTTATCAGAAGATGCATTATTCATGTGGATTTTAGTATGGTTTTTTTAGTGGAAGGATTTTTTTTTCGGCCGAAAACTTTAATTTACGGTCGCATCTCTTGCTTATACATTAAAATTGTGATAGCAAGTGTGGTGTTTGTGAAATTATCATTAAAATTGACTGAACGAATTAAAAAATTGTGATTGCTTTGATTTTGTTAATGAAAAACTGAGATGATGAAAATCGTCGGGGGAAACAAAAATTTGTCAAAATTAAGAAAAAAGGTGAATTGAGAACATCTGTTTTCTTAACTACGACGACTTTTTTAATTTCTCCCGACGCTCGCGATAATGTAATTCTTTCAGATAGTCCAACATCAGGGCATTTATTGTTTTTTAAGTTCAGCGTGGTAATTTTGTAAGATAAAATAAAGTTGTTTTCAGTTATAAATGCCTCGTTCGTTCAACGATCGCAACTTTCACAATTTCGAATTAATATTAAGCGCAAAAACAAATTGTAAAAAAGAATTTTATTGCGCAGAGCGTCAAATTTTATTTCCTCCTTAATTGATTGAATTGGGTAATTAAAATTAACATTTTTTTGTTTACTTTTCAGATCCCACCAGTCTTCTCTTAGCTGCAGGAAAAAATGGAACCGCGGCAAAATGTTGTTTACCTACTCTACATTGCGGTTCAACGATATTTATCCCGGTGAGTTGTTTTATGACACGTTGAATTAAAATATCATTTTGTGGCAAATTGTTTTCTCATTTTCATTTCACGGTTGTGCACTATCCTGACTTTTTTTTTCATTGATCACAACTTTTATGTGCCATGAAAAAGAGCCAGGAGTAATTTTCATACGATATTTTATGTATGTATAATTGGTTAATGAAAAGGCCGCCAAATCGAAACGGCAAAAAAAAGAAGTCATTTACTAAAAGTGATTGGTATGAACCAGTTTGATTTACCTGTTATAAGTGGAGAACGGGCTATTGTTGGAGCCGTACCATGGATCATTGAGTGAGTCGCCGGCGTTACCTTCGTAACCATCAATTTCCAGTTTGTAGTACTCTCCTTCTGAGTAGATCTTGAAGTGAGAGTACTGGGCATATCTGGAATATCAACGCAAAATTCTCGCATGAGTATTATTTTCATTGCGCGCGTGTGTTTAATTTTTTTTTGTTATCTTTTTCTGTCCTTCGTTGAACATTAAATTTCCTGCACTCGTACACAGATACACAAACGGAGCGCAACGTTTTGTATAATGTATACCAACACTGTCTAAAAAAAAGCCTCTGCTTCCGTACGACAACTATCAGCCTCACGAATTCAAATTTCAGGTGCGATAAAGAAATCACCGGTGTCAGTCGCGAAATAATGAACGGATGGAAAAGCCACGCGTTGATCCGTAGCTGAATCAAGATTGCGCGAAGAAATTGATCGTTGACTTTGTCGTTGCATAACAACATAGACCAAAGGTTTTCAGTGCATTTTATTTCTTCTGTATGTACACTCTCGTTTTTTTTTCTTGAATTCCGCCTTAGAAGAAAGGAAAAAAGAAATGAGGAACTTTTTTTCTTTTAAATTGCCTACTTTTAAAAAGATATTAAAAATGCACTGATTGTTAGTTTCGCTTTTTATCGTAACCTTTTTTTTTTCGGTGATTGATTGATAGGGCGGTTATGAGTTTATCTTCATTTAGGATTGATGATGGTTGCACAGGTATTACGCGTACAGGTGTGACTGGATCGAAGCGTAGCACAAAGCTGCCCTGAAAGGGAAAGTAAAAGTGCAGTCGACTTTCGTTTGGACACTTGCCGACGAATTACACGTGCCGTCGATCAATATACTTGTGTTTGTATATTGACGCTATATAATATACCTCGAATTATGTAAATGGTCGAGCTTATTATTTTTAAAAAGTCAAGACTGGAGATGCGTCTCAAAACCGAATGATATGAATTCGGCAAGCTGACAATGGTAGTTGTAATTGTGACCAAGCTGACACCCGTCAAACACTTGTCAAATTTATTGCCACGATCAAAAAGTTGCGCTCTCTCATCCTCTGCCATCGGCTACGTTCGATCCGATCATTATAAAGTGGCTGTTACAACTCCTAGCTTGACTTTCGTTTTCACGCTTCGCTCCTCAGTTGTATTTGACACGGATGTGGTAATTAAATTATAACTACAATTTATGTCGGATGATTTCTTAGTTGGTACACGAAGTCTGACACACGCCGTTTGAAAGTTTTATCGAAATCCTGCTGTATGAGTGTAAACCTGTCATTTGGTTTTTTCCTTCTTTTTATTTCTAACATTTTTGAGATTAGTTATGAGTTGATATGCAGAGATATGAAAATGCAAGAGAGATTTTTCAATTTTAATTTAATCGTCGTGGAGTCTAATAAACAAGTCCGTTTAGATAAAGTGCAAAACTACCCAAAGGAGCTACCTATTCGGGTCAATCATTCTCTCGCAATTTTCATTCGACGTTTCTATTACGTTATCGCTCTTGTGGCCGCAAAAATGTTTCGATAAACTTGACAAAGGATTGCACGGCAGTAAATAACTTTTATGGGCCGAATGCACTCACGCTCTCGTATTTGATGTTTCCGACACAAATATAATTCAAAATGTCAGACTCTGCGCTGGCGCGGATTTTTTTTTCAGATACAATTCGTGACCTGAAAAAGATTACGCCCACGCTAAAAGTTTTCTTGAAATGAAAATTTTTGATTTCTGGCCGATTTTTTGTTTTTTCATTTGAACTTTCTTTTTTATGGAATGTTATTTGACATATTTTAATTTCCACATTTTTAAACTGTTACTTTTATTTAGTTGAATGTTTGTTTTTTTAATCAGGAAAAGTAAAATTGAAAATAAATAAATCATTTTTAAAACATAATGTTACAAATAGATCAGTTAAGAAAAAAACATAATTTTGAAGCATAATTAATTTTTCTGTCAAACCAGTGATGATTAGTAAACAAAATCACCTTGCTCAATAATACTTTTTATTTTTAGACGATGTAGAGAATCAAGCCGTGTAATTGGTTCAAGCATTGACAACAGATATCGCAATAAATTAAAATGTTTATTGTTTATTGTGCATAAAAAAGAATCACGAAAAATGTGCAAATCATGTTTTTTATTTCGCATTTCTTTTTTTTTTTTTTGTCGAAAAACGTTGTAAATTATTCATTGTTGATCTGAATAGCCGATTTATTTCTCGTTTCATGCGCGAGAAAAAGTCTCATGAATCACGAAATTATACAATGAAGAGTGATTTATGATAAACCAATATTCACGTTTGCTGCATTTTATTATTCCCAATGTTGAGTCCACAATAAACTCATAGAATTTTTAATAATAAAAATGACATGTTTCATTTATTCTTGTACAACATTACGTAACGAAATTGATCAACAGTTTTGTTTTCGTCTAAATCACGATTTTTGTGCATTCAAATATTTGCTATTTCTAGAAAAAAAAAAAAAAAAAAAAAAAAAAAATACTAATCTGACGAATTTAAAAAATGTCAAATCATGAAACGTTCGGTCAAAAAAATCGTCTTTGATCGAGTAATTATTTCAACAACCTTCCTAATCGAGACGAAATCAAGCTTGGCTTTGAAATTGAAAATCTGTCGCGATCCGAGGAAGCTACCGCATAGAATTCCAAATCCAAAGTTTTAACGCGCTCACTTCTACTGAGCAATACCTGAACACAGATCGTGACGCGAATCCGTGATGAATCTCTGTTCCTGTACCCGTTTCTGGCCTAACGCGACTTCTTTGACGTAATTACCGCACGGACACAAATATTGGCAACAAATTTGTTGCGCCAGCACGTGGAACGGTAGAAAAAAAATCGTATACGTTTTGTCAGCAAGAAAACTTTTTGTCCGGGACATCGCGATTATCTATTGCAAAATCGGTCCCGGGGAACAGAGGCTGCGGATGGAAAATTGCTAAAGATTTGTTGTGTGGGATGATTGTTACAAGATAGCCGCTGGCTTGGAAGTTGCCAACCTTTTGTTGCCTTCGAAATCCTCAAGTTCCACTCGCAACATGTAGTCCTCGTTGTTGGTTAACATGTAGATGTTCTCGTTGCCTAGCCAGAACTCCCTTGCTGGGTCACCAAATCCGTTCTTGTAGTCCGACCAGTCGCGGTTGAAGTTTTCTCGAGGTTCACCGAACTCGTCCCTCCTTTGGATCACCTGAAATCATTAAAACTATGAGTTAGATACAATTTGCAAAGATCAAATCCCAGTTATATTAATAGACTCATAAAAAGAGAAAGAAAATTTACAGGTGGGATAAAATGCGTTGTATTTTATTATTTTAAATATTAGATGAAAAATAAAAGCAAAGTTAAATTGATCGTCGTTATGACACATGAATTGAATTCTCTGACTATAAACAAAAAGACATCCGGACTTGATTCAAAGGGCAATGAAATATCTCGTCTTTACGACAGAACAACATTTAAACTAAACAAATTAACAAGGCAATTTTACACTTAAAACATCTAATGTTGCGGCCAATGCATTGCTCCATCTGACACTTGATGTGATCATAAATGTTATATCACGCTCGGTCCTTTCACCCAAGGCCCTTTTCGTGACGCGCAACACTCGACTGGTAAAAACGTTTCAGGCGCGATTTCAACCGTCGCAATAATTGATAATCGCGCGCTTGTCGTAGATCAATAAACCATTCGGTTGAAATAACTGATGACTAGAAAGATGTGCCTTAGTCGTCACTTTTGACATTCAGTCTCACTTTCAAGTTTCAAGACAATTAATCAGATTGAAAACATGCGAAGGTGAAAAAAAATGTGTTGCCAAAGTTTACTGTTTTCAACATATAATTGTGTGAAAATTGCATAGTGATATTCCAATGGTACTTGAGTAAAAGTGAGAATTGAATAAGATAAACGTTGAAATTGTTTCCAAATTATATACTTTGTTTCCATGCTTGGAAAAAGATAAATGAAAAAAAGAAAAATGAATTTTAAATAAACTGAAAATTGAATTTTTATCATGCGATTGTTGTCAAACGGCGGATCTGAGAGAAATCATTGTAGTTGGACTTGATGTAGAAAGTACAGTGCTGCCAGATGATTATGTATGCTTGAAACATCATGTCCAATACGGGCTCACAGAAGATTTAATAAGGATACAAAATTGAGGAGCAATAATTGCCACGGTGTCAAAGCGCGACTTATTTGAGCAATTACTCTTGAAATCTTGTACTCTCTTTCAATTACGTAAAACATGGCAATAAAACCCAAATGGCTACTCTCGAACGTGTGTCATTTTTCACGCGCAGCTTACGTGTACACCATATTGTTTCATTTTGGCCTCACCATTGACAATTAATTGCAATTTAAAACTAGCAAATAATAAGCTCGACCGGAGAAACCGGAAAACCGCGATTGCACCGACTAATAAACTTTCAAGATATAAATTGACACGGATTGTCTCGTATTTTACTTCGTTTCGTCCTTTTTTTTTTGTCCCCTTCAAAAATCCAAGAAAAACACCAGCGGCAATTCGTTTTCTGCGGTCTCGGCCTGGAAGTTGCGGATTCTGCACTCAACTCGTGCATTATTTTAAATGAAATATGACGGATAATTCGATTTTTTTGTACTTTCTCTCGGTATTTCATGTCACATGAGCAAAATTCTTGCGATTGTGAATTCGAATAGATAGTAAAATATGTTTTAAAAATATTAAAATAACAAATTTTTCATCTGCCCAAATTTATGCGCGTAGGATAAAGAAAAAGGCCGAAGTGAATTGCAAAACTTTCGATTCAAATAATTATTTTATAATGAGTGAAATGTGTTGCGTTGCGCTCGATCATCATTTCTCGTTTCACGTAACCGAGAACAAACTGAACGAGGCGCGTCTCCTTCCTCGCATGAACAATCAGTCCCTATTAACGAAATTGATATAAACCTTTTTATAATATCTTTGACGATTAACCGTTTCACGCGGCGTGATTTCATTGACGTCAGAAAGTCGGAAACGGATGCCTCGGATTCTGTAGAAAAATATTGTCCGCATCAACCTCTGAGACGTGAATCCATTAACGCTTGGTTAATTTGATTATTACTGCTCTCCGGTCGTTGCGCAAATGAAAAACGTTCTTCCAAATGTTTTTAGCCAATTATGGACAGGGAAACTTGCGCTCAGTTAGTTCGGTTAGCGAATTAGTTCCTGGCTCTTTTCAAATCGATATAATTTATTATTCAACAGTCAATTTAATCGATACTTTCTTCAAAAAACTTCTTCTTTTTTGATCGTCAGAAAAAATAAAACAAAAAAGTAGCATTCAAAATGTATGAATATTGAAAAGTAAAACAAGATTCTTATGATTTTGCATCGTTCGGTGAATGAAAAATCCACCCATAGAGCTCGGACCGTTGACGTTGCGTGGAAGCTTGTCAGGAGTGTGTTTTTAAGTTTTCTTCTGAGTGCAACATCCGTTAAAAACTTTCATTCGGGCTATATAAAAATACGTAGAGATATGCCGGCCTGATAATCCGTTTTCATTTGTTGAAAAGAAAAAGAAAATAAAATAAACGACTCGGATGTGATATACGAGCACTTGGAAGTGTTCCGTTTGAAGCAAAAGGGGTCCCCTCTTTGTGCAAGTCCCGGGACCGCGTCTGCGACGTCACGTCCGTTTCATTATATCGAGTACTTTAAAATTCATGGTTTTTTTTGTTTGCGAATCGCGTCGCTCTGCGTTGGGCAGCGGTGAACGCCCGGCGCTTTGTGCACATTCTTATGTTGTAATGAAAATCGTAACCTTTGAGCCGCGTCATGCTTTGCCTTTTAATACGAAAGCTATGAAACAATGGAACACATGCGAAACAGACGTAATAATACTGTTGCTCGCGATCCAAACCGATATTGTGCTCTCGAAAACAATGATCTAGAAATTATTGCGCTATCAAACGTTTTATACGCTACCTTATTTTTAGTCGCACGTTTAGATGAGAATTAACATGCCTTTCGCGATTCATTTATTATAATATTGTAACTCGTCAAACGGTACAATTTTATGCACCATAAATACCTATTTTTATATATACATATAAAAAATGAGCAAAAATATGTGGTTAGTTTATAAAATCGAAACACGTTATAGATTAAATAAAACAATCAGTTTTTGAACAAAAGTTGATGATGAATTTTGTGGTAAATTGCAATAACCAATTAAGTATATATGTAATCCCTATGACGTTAACTGGTTATTGTAATTCACTACAGAATTGTGAACTCGATATCAGAAAATTGATTCACATCATATGATTCTGTCAGATGTTTTTGTTGGAGTGAAATAATTGGCGGCTTTGAAATTGCCCGAGAGGAAGACAAATTGAAATTGGGATCACAAATTCGTTCCTCTCTGTTGGCTTTGCATGTAAATTAGCACGACAAATGTGACACCCACGCGAGACTTCTCCATAGAAATAAATTCAATGATTAACAACAGTGCGAAAATTGGTACGTAAACTTTCTCAGTAACGTAATAGTGCGACGCTTCAAACCACGAATAAGAATAAATGCATATGGATCTATACTTCAAATGAATTCATTGCTCCGCGAGGTTTTAAATGGACAGATCTGGATAACGAATCGGTCGTTTTGAAATAATCATCGCAAATTTTGTAAAATTTATCTGCGGTTTGATTATGTAATTGATCGAAAAACGTGTGAACCAAAACGAAAAAAAAAGAAACAAGTAATAATCATTGACAAGAAACATTTTCAAGATTTGCAATTACCGGTTACAACATTTGATGGCAAATGTTTTCAGCAGCAAAAAAGATCCTGTTTTATATGTGGCTAAACCGATCATTCATCACAGGCAAATTTTTTTTTTCGACCAGTGTTTTTTTTTCCTCGAGCAAGGTTATAGTTGTAAATTGGTCAGACCGATTGCGGTCTACCGCACAGCACAAAGTTGCAGACTAGTTTCTTCGAATGCGCACGGTCGAGGTAACTTTGCATCGACGAAAAATAAAAGGATAGGGAGAAAGAGAGGAAGGAAAGGAGAAAAACCATCAGGCGCAGATTAGTGGAATTTTTGTCAGTGTCAAACTTACTGTCCATCCTCCCTCGGCAATTTCTTGCTCACAGAAGACCTTGAGGAACCAGTAGGTAGTACCGCGAATTTGAAGGTAGTAGACTCCGCTGTCTCTCATGCCGGCGTTCAGTAGATCGATGCAAGAGTAACCCTGAAATGATAATTTTTGATTAGTAATTGATCAACTTTGAAAATAAAAACATAATTCGAATATTATTATTAGATTATTTAGATTATTAAACTTGATTTAAATTTGTTTAAAGAAAAGTAGTAAGAAATGTTATGATAAGTAACAATAATGTATTTGGTGTTGAAAATTGTTGTAGTGAAATTGTTAAGAGTAGAATCTTAGAAGAAAGCTCTGTTATCAATGAAAATGTGCGTTTGATTGAAACGTTCGCTGATTTTCACATAAAGATATGGCGTTATTGTAATCAAAGATACAATAATTTGATAAGTCGCGAGAGGAATGAGGAAGAGATCTCACAAACTGAACGGTTTCAAAACCCACATCGAGAGAAATCTATTCCATTTGCTGTGACTCTAACTCTCATGCTGGTTTAACCATTTTTAGAAGAAATTAAAATTTATTATAATCTGAATTGGCAGGTCTACATTTGCAGCCAATTTCGCTCTATTTTTTTCTTGCTAAATGTAAATCAAACGGTTCTCAGGAACGAGATTTCTTGTTTTACTTAATTGAACAGATCATTTTGCTTCCAACTCGAAAAAAGGAGAAAAAAAAATTGGGTCTTCAAATTTTGTTACCGTATTTGTTCTTGATTGAAAACATGTGTCATACAAAGTATTATGAATTACACTGGAATTCAAATATGTAAGTGCATTTCGCTTGACAAGTCCACAGTCTCTTTCACTTTTATGATCGATAATTATGATCATTAACACATAAACTTGTCACCAAGAGCGGTACACGTAATTAACCGACAATTAAAGTCAAAATATAGCAGTCACATTGCCCAGCTTCTGCGGTGATCCATCGACGTCTTTGTTAAATTCGTAACATCTTATTCGTAAAATTCAATACAAATCAATGCGATAAATTTACAAAATATAAAACCAATGACAAATCGTATCCTGAAATAAAAATTCTGAAATGTTCCCATTTCTTTCCCGTTCAAAAGAAATTTTTATTTACACGAAATAAAAAATGTTATTAAGGAGTTCGTTTATCGGTTTTTTTTTAATCTAGAAATTTTTCACTCAATCTTTAAAGAAATAATTATGTTTCGCTAATTGACACACATGTGCGACAGTTATTGACCACTAAAGTGTAGCAATATACCTGCAACAAAGTTTTTTTTTCTGCAACTTCTTAGATGTGTTGTAACACATTCTTTGCTGCCGCTTCAAATCTTTGCACTACACTACTATCTTTCCATAATGTCTATGTGTTTCTTCATATTACGATTGTCGTCTAAAATGTTAAAGAAAAGAGTGCAAACAACACCATAACTTTGCTTCCATTTCGGTGTCGCTGGTTCCTTGAGCTATTTTGTCATTCTACTCATCTCGCCATGGATTTTATGCTGAATTTAATATGCATAATTACCAGTTGCAACAACTACATTTGTGACAACCTACGTGACGCTGCATAAAGTGCGATCTTTCGTACAACAGAGACTCTTTGCGATGGTTCTTTTTTGATGACTGTGCGATTTAATACAACGTAACGTACAAGTAAAGACAAAGAAATTTGAATTCTTTATTCGAAAGACATAAAGATATACATATTTTATAAATATTTTATAATTTTTCAAATGTTAAAGCTGTTGGGTTGGTGTTTTATTCTTATACGCCGGTTGTCTTCTCGATATATCAAGATGTAATGAATCGAGAATATCCTACCGCGAGCACGTATTTGTTCATCACGGGTTTTGATATCTGATGTGTTCGGACGATGTTAACATAGGCCCGGTAATAAAAATGAAGCTTCTGATACGCCATGTGGCGCAACGCGTTTTAGGTACGGAACCAAAATGCAAATGAAATAATCTGGCGAGCCGACATACTTTCAAATCTCATGGACGGATTACATCAAATGTTAAAGTCAAATAAAATAAATCTAATTATGCCTGCATTGATTCAGAGTTCGAGCCATTATAAACTGAATGAAACAAACAATTAGATTATATTGGAGCCAAAGAGACTTGGTGTATACGAAATGTAAATTTGCGTGCATTAGGCAAGGAGTGTCCCGAGAACTCTATGGTATTTTAGCATAGTCGTAATTAAGACTAAAGTGGACTTGAAAAAAATTTTTTGAATTCTTGTTATCAACATTTTCTCAACGAATTAAATTTTCTTTTTTTACATTCTCAGATTTCTTTTTCGTTTTTATTCAATTCTGGTTCTAGGTAAAAGCGATTCACTTTTTTGTTGTTCAGGCATTGAAATCACTGCGCGCGAAATTCCCATGCAAGAGAGGCAACGCAATTTGAATAACTTGGGGCTTTAATATATGTTGAACTCGGGCTCTTCTTGTCAAGTAGAAAATTAATCTGCAAATTAACTTTTATAAGACAATTTGTCGGCTAATTGTTATTCATAAGGTCCTTTTTTATCTGAGGTGGTGTAAAAAGTGTCTGGTTAAATTTCTCCCGTGCAGATTTTTGCATTAGTCGAGAGCGCGTGAAGAATTATGAGCCCGTTCGACGTCGCCGCGTAATAAACATGAATGAGTTTCAACCGCGGTAACACCGTGAGAAAACGCTTAACAAACAGCGCGTACACTAACACCCGTAATGGAGATTACTCAATTCGTCAACGCGGAGCGATTATAATAATTCAAAATTAGCGGATATACCCGTACCGCAAACAATTTTTGCAACCGTTAAACTTCAAAACGGTGCGCGATTTTTTGAGACAGTTTTTTTTCCGCATCATTCTAGTTTCAAGTTTTCTTCTATATTTATTTCTACAAATAAAATTGTTGTCTCAAACTTATATGTTCTGACCTAAATAAAAACAAAAAAATAGACACATATGATTCAGAATACAAAACTTTTTATTGGTGTCGAACTTCTAAGAGGGTAAAAAAATGTGACGGATGTAAGTGAGTCGTCATTCGATTAATCTTCCGATCTTGCGACATTTGCTCGCGTTTTTCGTTGCGTTCACAAAAGTAATTAAGCGAGACGCGTTTCATGAATTATGACTTTTTGTTTACACTTGACTGTATGTTGACAGAAAAGTCGATTACCAAGTTTTCAAATCATGAAAAAAAACTGTTTTTCGGTTGAACCACGACACGACTGAATTCGCGCGGTTTGTCTTGTAATATCCAGAATCATTTTTTGGTCGCGTCATTGAATTGCAAACCACCCACTTTTCGCCTTAGTTAACGACTTAATTCCGTACAATTAAACAAACACAAGAGAGAAACAAAAATTCAAAGTGCCAAGATGGAATTTCATCATTCGCGAAAAATCCAACCGATGATTAAAAACAATTAGCGCTGTGTAAAAGACTAACAATTGAAACATCACAATTTAATCTTGCGCATCGGCTTTTTCTCAGCGTAATTTGCTTTCGCGCAACAAAAGCATTGTGCAAAAACAATGTGCCAATGCGACGAACTTGGCTCCGCTGACGAAAAAAATCCATGCTGGACCGTGACATTTGTGAAGTTTACCCAATTAAAGTGAACTATAATTAACTATTACCGCGTAATTGGACTCGCAAGTTCCACAAATAGAAATATTAATATCTTCATAACTATCACACAGCGATATCAAAGATAAAATTTTATAAATGTCATGAAATAAAAAAAAAATAATAATAAAATTAGCACGAAAAAGCAAATAAGTCATCGCGGCGTCTTATCGATAAACGCTTATCTTAATGTGCCATAATTGCAATCTTGTATAACGTTCTGCTAGTTCGGATCAATTAAGTACATTCTGGTTCCAATTACTCTCCAACGAGTGACAAAATTTTAATTGCAACGGTAGCCAATAATTAACGATCGCACATCGTCGGGTAAATTTCTCCTTGTGATGATTTATGTCTTATCAGACGAGACAAGATTTCGGCATGAGACAAAAAGTGTCTGCCAGCTGCAAAACGTTGATAATAATTGAAAAGCATTTCTCTGGCAATGTTTCGCTCGGTGACAAGTTTTACGTCGCGTATGATTTACAATTTTTCTGCAAGCCGCGATTCGCGCGAATGTCATAAAAAAATCGTCATGATTGATGCCGGCAGAAGAAAAGCCTTCCGCTTTGGTTTCAGTGTATATGTGTTTGTCTACAAAGCGTATTTGTCAGTAACCCAAACCTTTGATGACTCAAATTTTTGTATTTGACAAGTCAACAAATTTCGCTGTGGCTTTCACTTTTGTTCGCGACGGGCAAAAAATTTCACAAATTTTATTGCACGCGCAAGAAAATATACGTGAGAAAGATATTTTTATTGAAAGAGAAATTAGCCGGATTGGTGTTTCAGAACAAAAATTCGTCCGGGGGGGGAGGAAAGGCACCAAAGGAGGTGCCGAGTTTTTCGACGCCACAAATTTGATTGCTCGGGATGTTTTGCAAGCGCGCCTTTTACGACTCCGTGAAACACAATAATTTGACAGAAACTTTTTGTATGCAAGAATACATAGGATGTGTGCTGCAAATTACACGTTAATGCAACCATCGACGAGACGAGCGGCTGCAAGAGCGCGCCTCTTTAAATGCGAAAAAGATTTTCGACTCCGCGCCGCGTGCTCTATACCTTTCTCTCGCCGAAACAATGTCAGGCTTTCTCACGTTTCTAGAAAATTTGCAACTAATTCTGTTTACGATCGATCGATCCCAATGGCGCGATCCTATTATTTCGTATACGCGAACAGTCGGTTCGCATTTCGACAGAGATTGCATCTCGAAAATGGCTCCGAAGTGTTGGATTATAGTTTCCCATTTCAAGCTGGCAATTTCATTGTTACAAATTTGATCATTTACATTTTGTTCGTCAGCAAACCTGAAGGTTTCTTAATTATATTATTTCAATTGACATTTCGCATTGTATAATTTCATGGCCTGTCAATCATTGGTTATCACTCGTACTCGTGACGCGAAAGCTGCAGACACGTCGGGAGTAAATACGAAAAATAAGCGAGCGAGAGGAAGGAACAAAAAGATCCCTTCGTCAATGTAAAAACGTTTTGCAATCAATTCAGAAATGACAGCCAATGAAATCTATTGCAGTCATCATCGTCATTTATCCACTTAATTGCATCCCGAACAATCGTGATCATGAAGTTTTGATAACAATGCGCGCATCCCAAGCTTGCTTGAACAATGAAAATCAACTTTTCAGCCTTGAACGAAAGTGGGTTACGCTTTGCTTTTTTCCAACATTTTTTGCCTCTCGGTGTGTGTGTGTGTGTTATATAATTTTCGATGCATCGAGGACACATTAGCGATACTCTTTTATCACCCTCGCGTCCGAAGTCTTCGGCCTGATTCATCCTCGATGACTACTTCAGCCTTCGTGCATTCCGGGGATTCATAATTGAGCGTACATTGAAACCGAACCTAATTGCCAGGTACGACGCTCGTGCGAATGCGATGATAAAATAATTATATGTGGACTGAAACAATGGACCCCTTTTTTTTCACAATCAATCATCGATTTTTCTTGCATCTTAATTGACTGCTCCTCCGCATTATTTCATTCAGTCACCGCAACTTGTAACAAACAAATTTATAATGTCCTACAATAAAAAAATGTGACTTATTCATCGATAGTTATATCAAAATAGTCAACTTTTTCATTTGAACAACTGCTGATGTATTTTGCATCTTTCATATTATTCTTATAATTTTTGACTTTTAACTTTTGAACCGATTACAAATTTATTGCTCGTGACAAATTACAATTTTTACAATAGTCTATTACTATTGGTTAGTTCATTCAATTTATGTTATTCTTAGTTGTGCTCAGTTTTAATAACCAATCTTATAACTTGTTTACGAACATTTCACACTTTTGTTCAATTTGATATAAACCATTCTAAGATACAGTAGTTGCTATTACCAAATACGCTTGATTTATAGAAAAGTATCAACAGAAACAAATTAGTTTCATAACTGGGTCATGCAGATTTGTTTGTTTCCTTACCTTGACGTCCCTGACGTTGACAACCGTGTCGGTTGTGAAGGTCGAGTTGGCCGGGCTGGGCTTATTTTTAACGCTGGGGAATATGACACCGCGATTCCTAGTGGTTGATTTCTGTGAGGTGGACACAGTGGGTGTCGTTGGAGTCGTGGAGCTCATCGAGGAGGTTGTCGTAAAAGCAACAGTTGCGTTCGTGCTCGCAGGGGTCATGGTGTTGGTGGTCGGAGGGCTCTCGGTTGAGGGGTCATCCGTCACGATGTACCTGTTGCAAAGCACCATCATATATGAAAGAAGTGTTTGTGTCCCATCTTTTATGATCGTGTTGCATTTCTTAGCACCAGACAAAAACGTTCCTCTGAATGAATTGCCAGGTGTTCCGAACTACTAGTTTTGCTTTTTATGAAGCACGTTCCAGTTAATGAAATTACCAGGTCATTTATATGCTGCTTAGTGCAAAAACAAGTTTGTCTTATAAGGCGTAAACGCGAGGCAGAACTTTTGATAACAATTCAACGAGATTTTGAATAAACAAATTTGGATTTTTGGAATTCATTAGTGAGCAACGGTCGGATTGTTTTGTTAGGATAGAAAAAAGTGGAACTGGACTAACCTCGTCGGATCATATTCCACGAGTCGGTCAATTGTAGGGTCAAGTAGCAGTTCAGCTGGTATTGGTCGTTGCGAGAGAATGGCGACATCGTCTTCTTGCTTCTTCAGACGACTTTCCACACCTTCTAAATTCTCAATTATTTGATTTGTCTTCAATCTCAGGTCCGAATGAATTTCGTTTATGGCTCTCTCTTGTCGCTGCGTTTGAGTCAGCAGCTCGTCTGACTTTGGCACCAAATTGTCAACGGAACTCTTCGTCCCGACCTGGATACATAAAACAACAACGAAATTAGTAGACATTGTGAAAGTCAACAACGATTTCATACCCTGTCATCCTCTGTCTTTGATCACACCCATGAACAAGCATTTTCTGTCTTATGATTTTTTTATTCGAAAACAAAATCTTTTTTTGCTCAAGGTAACACTGTTTTCTTCATATTAATTCTTGATGTTGCTTCGTTAGTATTATCATCATTGTCATTCGTATGAAAACTATACAACTCACAATGTGAGAATTGGATAAATAAAATATTACGATGCCATCAATTTCAGCTTAATTATACTAATGTCCAAGTTCTTTTTTTTATTCATTTCCAGATAAATAAAGAATCTTTCTTCATTCGAATGTAAATAAATTTTTATCGCGAGTGTTTATCACAATAATGGCAGAAGTTTAATTAACTATTTTTACAAAGCTAACTCTGATATTCAAAACAATGCACAATTACGAAATACTATATATATATATTGAAATCTGCAATAATCTTCAGGTGCTGATTGTTGCCACTGTTTTATAATGTTTACCATTTTTTATCATCTTTTTTTATTGGGACGTTACATAATTTCCAATGGATAATTGTAATTTCTTCACAGATTTTGTCAAACGGAAAATTTACAATTTGATTTCTCCAGATTGACTTAACTGAAATGCAAATATTATGTACTTTTTTACAACCTCTCTAATTGGTAAATCTTTTGTCCAGCGAGAAATTACATCCTAAATTTGTAAATAAGTGAAAATTTTATTGTTTGCAAAAAGAGGACGCGACTGTGAACTTATTTTCAATGAATTTTCACTAACAAATGAGTCAATCTTGAATTCATTTTTTTTTTGTTCGTAATAGAAAAAATCATTTAGATTAATTTCTGATTGAATTTTTTCTCACAAATTTTAAAGTTGTGTTATTAAAATTTTAAGATTATGAAGAAGCATTACTGAAATTGTTCTGAAGTATTAAATGAATTGAGTTGGAAACATCAATTTTATCTTTCGTCGGAAATCTATTGTTGGTATCAATTAATAAAACACCATCTCCACGGCGTGGAGTTGAGAAAAAGGAAGAAACAGAAGGTGCGAAGTGATTATTCCCCGTCGCGGTTCTGAATCGAGGATAAGTTGCGCGTTCTTCATGTACTCAGGTGTCTTGCAGTCGTGCGTTACAACAGAGGTTCTTTTCAGGGTCGAGTGATGGTGCGACTCAAACGTTGCGCAGATTTATGTCCCGCGATTATGTACATTTGAATAGCGCCTGTAAATGTTTATAGACTCAACGCAGCGCTCCAATAAATAATGAACAGCTCCGATTGAAAACTGGCTCGCGCGAAATACCATCCGGACGCATTTTTGCTGTATTTGTCACGACCATCTCGCGAACGTTGCAAAAGTTTCAATATACGTCCTATGATAATCACGTCATCTCGATTGATTTGTCTTGGACAATATCCATATTACTCGTTTGCAGATCAAGCGAACTGGAATTCAGATGAAAGTTTTTACCTTGTTCAATTTTTGTTTGGTTGTTCTTTCCTTTTTGGTTTTTAGCAAGGATCTTGTACGCGAATATAATCGATGAAATCGCTGACCGCTTATCTTATCTTCAGCGGACCAACAAAAAAGCTCTGTAATATATACGACTTGGCTCAACGATAAAATGCTTCGCGTGTTTTATTTATACGCAATCAATGACAAGGAATACAATATAATTATTTATGTCTTATCTCGTAAAATTTAACGTTTCATGTCCACAGCGGTTGCAATCTGTTGTGGAATCAAACGAGATTATACATTATGGGTTAACTTACTCATAGTTCAATATTTTGGGTCTTAAATTTATTTTTTCATTTCGCCATAAATTTACAAATCTTCTGTTCATCAAGTTTTACAGGCTTTGTTCATTGAAAACAAAATTGTTTTTTGTTTGTTTGTTTTTTTTTTTTCCATTGAAATGTACACTTTACATTTGCATTAATCTCGGGTACCCGAAATTTGATAAACATCTGTCCAAACTGAATTCGTTAAATGAATTATTAAGTTCTTATGAAAAAAAATTGACTTGATAAATACAAAAGGCTCACCACAACGTTCCAGACTTCGTCCATCTTTTGTGTAACGGTCAACATCGGATGCATATGCTCGACCAGACGGTCGATTTTGCTCTGCCTGGAGCGGGCTCGGGCGGCAGTCGCGTTTGCGGCAGGTGCATTTTTTTCGACCACAGCATCGTGAACGTCCTTCATCATGCTGTAAACCGATCCGAGATTCTCCGAGACGAGGTTCATGTGGAATTGCAATTTGCGATCCATATTTCCTGTCGCCTGTCGGAGATTCTCGATCTCAATGGTGACGTGGTTCATGACCTCGTTGCTCATTGCCTTTGTGATCTCCACGACGTTCATGCTGATTGGCTTCTTCTCACTCGCCTCCGCGCCGATGTCGTCACTTGGTAGGAAGTTGTTATCCAGCTGGTTTTTCAGGTTCACCAGCTTGTTGTCAATGTCGGACACTTTTTGATCCAGCGATAACAGCTTCTCGCCGAGCGAATCTGGCGATGGCTCATCGTTATGTATCAGACGAATTATAGGAACTGTAACAATTTCGAAAGAAAGTTTATCTCACACAACGCATATTACGTATACGCAATCTTATGCAACCCCAACGACGTAATAATAGTTTGGAGCCGGTTTGCTCATGTGCAATGTTAAACACTTTGGGTCCAAGCTCACCTTTTTTGAAGTGCAAAACGTTGCGAGTGACGCTCGGTCGATTTTTAGAAACAATTAATAACGGAACGGAACAAACTCCTTCGATTCAAAATCAACGTTACAATCGACGGCTAATAAAAGTTCTTCTTTATTTGTCTAACAGATCTAATCGCGAGGAGTTATTTCCCTGATGGGAAAGTGCAGGCTGTCGATGAAGACATTTGCTCGTTTTCAGATGTCAAACGGTTTTTTGTCCCCCTCGCGATAGTTTGCGGCATAAAATTACAACCCATGGAAAAGAAACGTATGACTTTAATTAAAGCGTTGATACGCGACAGGGCAATCAAATCAATAGATATAATTGGCTGATTTACGTCGATCGTCCGTGCCGTCTTTACAAAAAGTGTCTGTTCATTGGTCAGGGAATGTTATTTCATTGCACACACGCGGCTGTATCGTAACTTTTATTAATTATGAACATCACGATAACGAAAAACATGAGAATTGTGCACGTCGGCTTCGCGGTTTCTATGAATAGTCCGATAGAGATTCATTAATTGCGATTGCCAACTTGGCTTCTGTTCGGCTGCGATGAGGATATTCCAGTGATTGATACAGCCTCTTTTCTCTCTCCCTCTTTCGATGCGCTTTGACATTTGATATCAAATTTTATGTCTGCGCACGAAATCGTCTGTCACTTTACAAGTAATTTGCGGAAGGATTTAAAATACCGGAGTTATTTATTCGTGACTTTATCGAACAACCGAATGATTATTTTTTATTTTAATTGATTTCTCGATGCTCACGTCATCATACGTCGACATAAAATATAACCGATCTAATCGGTAACCAATCGTTACCGATCGGAGAAGATTTATATTACAAATATTGAATGTTTAACTATTTTTATTATCATTATAAAACATCGGATGAAAAGTTTTGCTTGAATATCATTTTTTATATTTTACAATTTATGTCTTAAACGACTCACTCGTCACGTGTTCATTTTGATCGGGCAAAAAGTATGTTCGAAGCACGTGTAACCATTATAACATCCCTTTAACATCCTGAAATACGTCACTAAAAACCAGAGCCACGCGTCGAAATAAAAACTTATCTCTCACTCTTTCTCTCGTGCGATTTTCGGTCTCAGTTCCTCTAACGTAAAAACATTTGTCAAATGAAATAGAAAAAAGTGTTACCTTCGTCTTCGGGTTTGCTTCTTGTTTCTGCTATTCTTGAGGCCTCGGCAACTTCCGGCGGAAGTAGAGGTTGCGCGTGGAACAGCTTGAGGTCCAACGTGCGCAGTTTTGTAATCACCGCGTCTGTCTTGTCGATGTTGTCGTTGACCCGCGAATCCAGAGCCTCGACCCGCCTCATCAGGTGCTCAACGGCTTTGTCCAGATTTTCTATTCGCTGCAACTTCGATTCCAAAGTTGAAACGATAACTTCGAAGACATTGAATAGGTACTGCTCCCTGTAAAAGAAAATTGACCAGTTGAAATATGACTGAAAATTAAGTCCTCATTTTGTAGTCAGTGCGACTAAATTTATAACTAGATTTTATTGTTATTTTATTACTTTTCTTTGTTGCAATATTTAGAATTCGTGATTTAAAGATTACAGTTGTACACAAAATACACAGGTGTCGCGGGACTGAGAGCGTCAGCTGTTCCAGTTTTCTGTTTTTCAAAGGTGTGGTTAAAATGTCGTAAATTCGCGATCGCACCTACAACTGTGCCGCGCTAATTTTATTGAGATCTCATATGTATACCAAGACGATATTTCTGGCTGTTTAATCGAATAAATGCCCGGACTGGTATAAAAAGCCGGATCGCGTGAATTATGAGTAATAGATCAAACAGATTTCATGCGCTATTGGGTGAATTTTACGAGGCGTGTTAATGTTATAGTTCCGATCAATGAATCATGATCGTTGAGTGAAAACAGAACTGGGTGTATTATGGATTTTTGTTACTTCTGTTTTGCAAATGTATGAATCTTAGAGAGCGCGCTTTTTTTACGAGGGAAACGTGTAATTGTATTTGTATTTGATTGCTCGCTTGTAAATCAAAATGGAAAGTCAAATTTGCCAACAAACGAGATCGTTTTTTAACATCAGTTGAAATAACTTGAAATCTAATATCTTTTTTTTATGTTTTTAAAATTTCTATTTATGCAAAATTTTGATTTTTGTTTTTTTTTTTTTTATTGTTCCAGTCTACTTGTTGCGCGCGAAAATATTTGTATTTATTTCAAGAGCAAATGCGACATCCACCAACGAGCATATACTCAACTACTTCATCATTTCACATAATGTATATAAGACATCCCGACAATTCTCACAATTGCATGCAATTTGCAAGCGAACAAGTATCACAACTTCTTTCCAGTCTGGATGTCATGTTTCTCTCAGTTCGAACGTAAAGCCACCTGCATTAAATCCTCTCTCGCGTTATTTCAATTCACCAAAATCATTGTCAATTAACTTTTCTGAGGGATATATTCTTTTCACCCGTCATTAAAACAATTACTATCATTTACTGTCAACGACGGATAATTTCATCACAATTAATCAGAAACAATCACGCGAATGGTTTTCCAACAGACGTGCCTAATTGCTGCGGAACTCGTAATCATAAATAACACAAAAGCCCTGTTCAATCTTCAGTCATCTAAGAAAGAGAGGGAAAGAGAAAGAAAAAAAGATAGATGACGTTTCGCCCAATGCCAAATGAAAAACTAATTAAAGTCTTTCTCATATTATTTGTGATCCCGCGTGTCAAAATCGATGAGAGCTATTATATTGCGTCTACGTTCCTTTTGTTCCGCGCTTTTTTGCATTGTCATAAAATCGGGTTATTGGAAGCCGGGTAATTAACGTCTGATGTGCGGATAATAAGCGACGAAAGAAACGCGCATCGATGAAATACATACTACCGAGTTTGCCATTAAAGGACTCGTTCGATGCATGACGAAATCACGACAAATTGAAAGCGAATAATTAAAAGGATCAAAAGAAGCCAGTCGATTCAGCCGCACGGCGAGAGAAAAACAAAAAGCGTTTCATTCAACGCGAGCGGTTGCGAACGAGACGATGCGAAAGTGGACGAATACATTTTTGCGATTTCTTTTAAAATCTCATTGCACGCTGCGCAGCTTTGGTCGGGCCCAAGAGATCGCAAACGAGTTTGCCAACGATGTATCAATACAATTATGACGCGATCTGAATTCAGGCCGATTAATAAAAGTCATGCGAGTTATGCAAGAGATTGTGTCATTCATGAACTTGTAATTTCAAACGCAATTTGTCTCGTTGTTCCTTTTTTGAACTTAGAAATATAAATTTCGTTTTAGATTTACGAGTTTTTACATTGAAAAGTTGATTTCAGAAGGATTATATTTTCTTGTATAAAAATAAGTTGTATCATTTTAGATAAAAATATTGTATTTTTTGTTATTTATAAAAATGTTGGTTTATTTTTCTTTTACAGGCTAACGATCTCTCATCGAGGAGAAAAAAAAAGGAACGAGAGGACGAAGAACGTAAAGAGAGTTGCATAATGGGCCCGCGAGGTGAGTTCTCACGATTTTCGTGAAGACACATTTGCAACGATCATATTCGATCGCCATCGTAAGTTTATTTGCGTGTATAACCGATTGCAAGTGAAATTCGGTTATTACCTAACTTATTCATGACATCGGTCTCCCGTGAACCAGTTCCTTCGTAAGAGTATCAGAAAAAAAAAGAAGAATAACGGTGCATAAAAAAATATAATCGAAACAAGTAGCCCGCCTTCAACTTGGAATTCAGTTTTTACACTACTCAAAAATAACTATTTCGTTAGCAAAATAATCATCCGTCCCTACAAATTGATTGATCGGAGATCTTTCTGATTTAATTTCTATCTTTTAAGTGGCGAGACAGACGCAACGACAAAAAAATCTGCACTGATTTAATTAGAAATTTAAAATGATGTGGGTATAAAAGGAAACAATAATTGCTTTTGTATGAAAAGAGCGTGTGTAGAAATGTGCGGCGATTTAATTAATGCCGAAGTGCAATTCACTTAGTGATAAATTTTCTTTGATCGGATATATACAAATGTTTTATATTGATTCAGCAACACTTGTCGTCGTTACGTCATGGGCAAATAAAAAGAAATGAAAAAATAAATAAACTACCCGAGTGCTAATGAAGCTTTGAAATTAGACTCGAAGCTGCGGTTAAGGAAACTTCAAAACTTTCCAAACAACGATGAACACACGCTCTTGATGACAACGTCAGCCAGTTTCGCAACACGTAACAGCTATTAGGACACCGACCCGATTTGAACGCACGCGGTTCAAGCGTGTCGACTTTTAGCACCAATCCGCGCGCCGGATCGGCACATTCGCGAGCGGAACGTACCCATAACGTTTTCGCCGAAACGATGCATCGGTACGTAATCGTTCACGAAGCTTTTCACGAAATAAATCTGTCACTCAACGTGAAAGTCGACAAAAGTTTTACCCCGTGATGAATAACCGCCAGCTTGATAATTGATTGCTATTTTGACAGTTAATTTTTGTCGGTATTACGTTTCTCTGTTACGACTGACGACTTTTCAATATCCCTGCAAGCGATACCTTTCAAACATACACGGTCTGACAAAAAAAAACTTCACCGTTCCATTGTAGTTATTCTCGCGGCAAGAAAAAAAAATTGTCGCCGCTGGAATTATCGAATTACCACTCGCGTTATTTATGTCTGAGAAAAGTAAAAGAAAGGGCGCCGATGAAATTCATTTATTCAGCTGAGTGAAAAATAATATCGTCAGTTTTCAACCCGATCGCGCTCAAGTGATCCGGTTGCTGTTTTGATATGAATTATTCATCCCTGTGAAATTTCCTCGTGCCAATTTATTATCACCGGTCTTAGATTTATCTATCGGATTGTTGAATTGTACAGACGCCGATAATTTGGGAACAGAGATGAAATTATAAAACCTTGAATTATGAGTATCATATCTTTTACAGAATTCAACAAAATCTTTCAGTTTGTTAAGAGTGAGAAAAAAGAAATCTGTTAAATAAACGAGGAGGTTAAAAATGTTTTTACTACTCTCTTATAAGGGATATCATGATCAAATATAATTTGTCACAAATATTTCATTGATAAAAATCGTATAAATCTTCATGGCAATCGGTTGGAAATCGGCAGGAAGAGCCAAAAGGAGAAGTTTTTTTTTCGCTTGTAATGGGAAAGGATGATAATTTGAAGCTGGGCGATTAGCGTCATTGTAATCTATGCGAGATCGTGAACGCTGGAGAGCTCGCGTACGCGTGTGTACAATTGTTGATCCAGCGCGGGACCCATGATACATACCCGGTGTATGCTAATAAGGGCCACGGTAGCTAACAAAAAGGAAAAGCTGACGCGAGCAAGAAGAAAGTCACGCGCGTCTATTTGCCTGAGGCCACTGACATTTAACATGTCATTATCTGTGATCTGCGCTGAATAATTTATCGATGTGACATTTTCAGGGCTCTCGTGTCGATATGTCCCTTCCGATATACGTCGATTGGATACCGATCGTGGCCCACCACGCGCGCGACAATTCGCGTTGTCGAATCGAAAGTTGATAAATCAGGACGAAGGAAGATCGCGTCGTTACGTCTACGTATCGCAAGCGTCGCGTTTCATTAGACGAAACGTTGTCGCGAGCCAATACTTATGTTCAATTAAAACGAAAATTGAAGAAAGTTCGTGTACCAGCGGGAGACGTTTAAATCGTGTAAGAGCAATAAATGTTGTTTTTTTTTTTCGGGTTCTTATTTCGTTGAAGATACTGACACCTTTTTCTGATATCAAGATAAAAACGAACGATTAATGTTAATTGAAAAGAAAAAATTATAAGCAAAATTATCAACCAGATAAATTAAAAAAGGACAAAAATAACGTAATTTATACAAAACATGAGAATTCAATTTTCATCGTTCAGTATTTGTTTTGCAGTCCATTATTTAACTAGCCGTGACACTCGATAATTTATGCTCAATTTGCAAACAAACAGAAAATCTTGGAAACCACTTGGAACAATTCATCGAACAAAAGGGACGGCGAAGAATGTTGCGTTATTTTGAATAATCGTTCTCGCTGCTTGTCCCAAAACTTTGAGCAACAAATTCAAAGGTACTAATATGGTGGTGTCGATGTGGTTGCATTTTGCATGGCAAATATGCGCGGTTCTGGCGTGTTAGTTTCGCTCAATTTGTACGGTTCGCGAGCGTGCCGTGTCCTACGGCGTGTCTGATGGTCCCGACGTAGTGAGGATACACGCAAACTTGCGTCGGAGTTAAAAATTGCTGCATTGTCGTGCCAAGGATGTAGCGTGCTCTTCTCTATGTTTATGCATTTTCGCCGCGCCGCATATTATCTCGGATGCATCGCTGAAATTTGATGCGTTGAAAATTTAACTCCGTGCCAAAGGACAATTGGTGTCAAGGCACGACACCCTTCTGTATTAATGCTTCTCACGATTCCGAGAGACATTACGAAACATTGGCGATTGTTTTGAATTTTGTAATTGATATTTCGTGGCGGCCCGAAATTTTTCATAATAATAATAATATGCTTTCCTTGTCCGAATACGGTTTTACTGGCTCTTTTTGTTCGTGATTGCAATCAGTGTTCGTTAAAAATTGTACACTTTCTAGAATGTATTACATCTTTGCAAAAGGCGACACATCATTTGGTCGATTTTTGAATTTTTAAAATGAAAAAACGTCGTGAAGATAACGTCTGTGTTAAAAGTAATTAAATCTACCGCACCTTTTCCAGCACGAATATAAATCGAAAATCGAAAGTCAATCAATTAATTGCCCTCGCGATATAATTTTGCATTTTACCCGCGTTTAAACGGGACTTGTGCAAAAGTGATTGTTCTCCTTCGCAATACATAACTTTGAATTTCATTACGACCCAGAAATGAAAAAGATATGTTATTTATACCCGCATTAATTAACATTATAAGGAACTTGTGTTTATTGGTATAATTGCAATTTATATAAAAAAAAATTCACCTATCCCTCCAATTCAGAGAGTAAGCAAAATTTAAAATGTGAATTAGGTAGTAATTCCGAGCATTATCTTTATTAGCACAGGAAGCAACTTTTTAATTAAGGACGTTGTCTGCGATTGAATTAAGAGAATTCACACGAGCAAAAGCCGTTAATGCTTGGCCATTACGACCAATCAATTATTAGCAACCGTTTACGCGGCAGATAAATCAAACTATTTGCTGCAAACTGGAATTGATGATGGTTAATCATCAGCCATTGAATCTAATGTGCTCTTCGTCTCTTGTGAGGAAAACGCGATCTTTGGCAAGCATTGGCATTGTTTTTAATTGGTCTCGCCGCGCGTTTGTTTTGTCCCGCGAGTATAAAAACTAATTGAACCGGCGTGTTGCTCTGCGGAGCAATGAAAATTCTCGCGAGCTTTTTTTGTTCGCGACAATGCCCCGGAGATCTTGTCATAATCCGCGCTCATTAACTCGGCTTACTACAGCGCAACTTGCGGATGCTCATCAACGCGTAATGACCCCTGCTGATTGTTGCAAACTCACTGCCATTAAAGCGACACGCACATCCGTGACGCGCGCGAGAAACTTTTCGCACAGCTTTGCTATACCGGTACAAACGGGCAAATCTTCTGATGGAAAACAAAATAATAGTTGAGCAATACACTCCTGTCAACGCGAGATAGCGATTGAAATTCACCGCGGAAATTCTTTCTTCACCGCGCAACTCTCTCATTGCGGCATTTTTTTGTCCCATTCTTCATTCCAGCTGATACATTTCGTTGTTTTCTTATTCTGTCTCGGTTGTTTTTAAATTTATAACAAAGTCGCGTTCCAATCATGACCAATCGTGCAATTGAGGAAATGATTAAAATTTTAGCTGAATAAAATATCATTCGAAATGATGACAATGGTGCGTGGAATGTCTCGGCTGATTGGCACCTCTGGACCTTTCGAAAGCAATTTCTCGTTCTCGCAAAACGTTTTGTGCGAAATAACGTTTGTTTTATATATCGCGGTGCATTTCTCAGCGCCTAACGGCAGACACACATTTTCGAGCTACGATTTTCTAACACGGCGGCTGATGATGACTCCTCGTTTTCCCGATCGTAAATCAACTGCCACTGATCTATCATAGACACACGCCCACGATTATTAAGTTTCACTCATCACGGCCGACGCCAATTGATATGCGCGTCGCCTTAGCAACGTATATTTAAACCTCCCTTGCTGGTGCGGTCAGTAATAAAGCAATTGAGTCTTTTGCAGGTCGACATATGAAATCGCTCCACTCCTCTTTTCTTTTTGATCTCTGTGCATGTTTTGTGGTCAATTTGAGGCTGATTGATTGGTCACGTGTTGGAGTGTGGTAGATCGGCTCTCGTACCAGCAAGGAGAGTAATTCATTGATAGAGGCGCGTCCTCAATGGAGGGCTAGGCCGGGTATTCATCCTGACATTTTCTAGTTTAATGTCAGCCGATCCTTTTCCTTGCCTACGATTCCAGCAGAGGCCATTGTCGATGACTTTGTCAGTTAAGGACAACTGTCAAGGTTAAGGTCGAGTTCGTTTGCACAGACGATTTATTTTGCTTGCAATGGAGGCAAAGGTCGGATATTCTTCAAGGTCGAGATCATTGTGGCAAAATTAAACAGATAAACCGACCGGTTTTATACATAATGTTTCTTCATTTTTTATATACAATCGTGTTTAATATGATGGTTTTTGCAAAAGTGATAGATTTTTTGTTCAATATGGTGACATTGTAAGGCAGAGATGAAGAAATTAAAGAATGTTTCGTACAAATCTATTTCTTTAGCATAGAGGAGATCTAGATATCCGTGGGAAGCAATTAAAATTATTTTCCGACGAAAACTCGTCCGCGAGCTTCTTTCTTTGACAGTACACGAGACTCTTTTATGGATAAGCGTCCAAGTGAGGCGTACAACTTGACATTCGACTACATTTCTCTTCGAAAAGCGAATCTGAATTCCTGAGGTTTATTAGTACATTGGTTTTTGTACTTTCGTTGTCCAGAGGAATCTGGAGTATTTGAAAAAACGTTGATAAATGCTGTTTTCCATCGGACTGAAAAAAGACTTGCAACAAGTCTATTCTGTTGTCATTTCGCGTCCATTCGAATATTTCAATTTTGCAGAAGCATTTTCTTTGCAAACTGTTTTTTGAGCACAAAAACAGCACAGAGTTATTTGAGAAAATAATATTCATACCGGAAACTGAAGATGTGATCATTAAAAAGTAAAAATAAAATTACTCACGTGTGTAATTCAATTAAATCTGATGGCTTAACTTCCGGTATATGTGATCACACCTCGCGCTACTCAGCTAGGGAAATATAATCGAAGAAAAATTATTGCTGCATGAAACAATTTTCCCGCACGTGCATCCGCGATATAGCTCGTCGTTTCGAGAAATTTGTAATCCGGCTTTGCAAAATAATTTAGTCGAATCTTTCCGCATACTTTGACTCGAGTACTGCGTTTATCATAAGCGTTCGCACAAAAGTTTACTTAAACTTTACACATTTTTTACAATATCCATTCAGCAATCATTCTAAAAATAATTTTCCTTTTCTTGTCGTTTAAAACAACAAAATTTAATAAAACAAGAAAAAAATTGAATTAAATGTTTTATCAATTGTAAATTTAAATCTAAATTTAAATTTAAACGAATGAGAGAAGTTTCTAGAGAAAGCTCGAAAAAAAAGTGTCCGATCGATCCGGTTGCCAAGTGATTTCTAGATCAATTAAATCCCGACTAAGACAAACTTTCGACGGTTGCAAAAATACGCGTGTCGCCCCATGATTTTGAATGCCTGACTTTTTACGGATGAAAACGTCTTCGGAGTGCTCTGATGCCATTTACGGTGCCGAACTACTGTTACACGTTCGTATATCCTTTTGGCACGATAATACTGAACCAAACGTGTGCGTCTCTGTACAAAAATCACGGCTTGATCTAAATACAGTCGTCAGTATTTCACACGGGGGAATGCGCGGCACGCGAAGGACTAGCCGGATTCGTAGAAATCGCACGTCCGATAACATTTCAAATCCACATCACGTTCGTTCGGACCCGTCGGTTTTGTAATTCCTGCAGACGAGCTGAAGACGACCACTGCCAAGGTTTTCCCGCTCACGCGAAACGTCCCATTAACGTCACGATTAAGCCTCGCCATCAATTTTACTTGTGCAGATTTTTACGTGATACGTGCTCTTCATTTTGAACATCGCCGACAAGAAAACTCTATAAATTGAATCGTTTGCTTGGTTAGAAAACTTGTTTAACAATTTTATGACATGTTATTGACAGACAAGAAAAATGAAATACAAAAAACGTTATGGTTTCAGTTAAACGAAATACAAAATTGTTGAAAATGTAAAATGTATTATTTCAATTTCTATATGCGAAATGAAAAACTCAAAATTGGGATCAATCATTTTTATATTTTGCAAAATTAAATAGATTTTTGAGAATTTCATGCAATTCTGATATTTTTGCACTTCACAGTTTTGTTTTCTTCAAAAAATTTAAATATCAGATACTCGGAGGATTAGGAAAATGAAATAAATTCACTATTACAAATACATCTTTTTTTTTTTTTTTTTTTTTTTTTTTTTTTTTTTTTTTTTTTTTTTTTTTTTTTTTTTTTTTTTTTTTTTATTTTTTTTTTTTTTTTATTTTTTTTTTCTGTCTTAGAACACGCATTATGTGATTTTTTTCGTTATGTTACGATGTGATAACACTACTTATGCATTCAAAAGTATAATATTCGTGTACCTCATTGGACTGATAGGTAGTTACGGTTAGCTCATATATCCGCTACTCCTAATTGCACTGTATCTAATCATTCCAACTGACCAAGTGTTGTTTAGCATTTCGCATTCTTAATCAGAGAGACAATGTCAATGTACTCGTAAATAATTTATAATTCTACAAATTGGAAATGAAATGGTCTTTCATTCATGACGTAGACATGCAGAACATTTCAAAACAACACGTGTGTGTCTGTGTCAACTGTGTGCTATACGTCAACCAATTATCATGCAAATCGGTGCCAACTTTGAAACGTCACTTTTTCAAATGTCAACTGTATCTTGATCAAAAGTTGTTTCAAGTGCAGTGTCTTGTTTTTCACTTTTTAAATTCCATTTTCAAATATGGATAATAAATTACCATACAAAAAATTGTTGAGAGCAACAACTTGACTAACCGTGCATAGCCATCGGATTTTTTTGTATTAATTAACAAATCCCTTGAACCCATCTATATTAGGATTCCACGAGTTGCGACGTGGAGTCGCTCAACTATATATATATACATTTCAAGCGGTTCCGCACAATTTACACAATACCTACCAATTACCGGGATCTCTCTATACAATCCGCAATATTCAAAATTACCGGTTTACTTGGCGGTAACACCAACTTTTCCAACGTTGATGCTTCCCACACGAGAAACAATATCTTATACACACCGCAGACAATGTTAAACAGCCTGAAAGTTATTTACTTAGCACGCGGTACAAAAAAAAAACATTATTTTGACTTTGCAAGTAATGACCGCAAATAACGAATTAAATGCTCGGAGTCTTTTAAGGTGCACCAAGTACAATTACGATGTCCACAATTAGAGTCAAAGAAAGTGCATCGCGCGTCAATTATTTTCGATAAAAATGTCACTTTCATTCCTCGAAATTGTTCGCGGTGATGTAAATGTGTCGAAACGGCGCATACTCCGCGCTGTTCGCAACCGATTAAAAATTGATTACCCGCTCAATGATCGATATATAAAATTAATCCCGAGCATTTCGCGCAATTAAATATGTTTTTATTCGCAGGAGCGTGTTCTTGCAAAATGCACCGCGCGCGAAATTAGCACGTCTTTGTAGTATGAGGCCTCTATCGCGAAATGCGTGACTTTTGATTTTGCGAAACCGCGCATGACGAACATCGTGAACATTTTCTTTTTGTGTACGTTTTGCGCCGATGATGACCGCACGAACGCGAGCGTTGCCTTTTAGCGTTCAATTTCAGACCATAAGTTGTCCGAAGACTCTCGCGGTCCGTTCACTTACGAAATTCTGATCTGTTTTAACAATTTTTGTAATTTCATGAAATTACAAGTTTCTTCCCCGTCTCGAAAAAATCGCGATTTTTCTTCAATTTGCTCTAGTAGAATGGCACTTCAATGCCATTGAATGCTGGTTATGTAAGGATTCAATCTCTTATCATTTTCGCACAGTCATTTTCATTTCGCTGTTCTCATTCAATCATTTACGGTGGATATCTTCTTTTAACCATTAACATATCATCATGCTCTTGATGCAATTTTAAAATAATCAATATTTTTTCTCTATTAACCGTTTTATTATGTAAACTAGTCTGTATTTCTACATAAAAATTTCTTTTATTCATATTAAAAAATTAATTTGCTCATTTTATAAGCAATTTTGTTTTTGCTCAACTTATGTATACATGTTTTAGAATATTTTATTTCATCTCTTCTTACTGCACGGATGTAATTTATTTAGAGTTTAAACAAAAGTTAATTAAAATTTGAACATAAAATCAAAGTATCAACAGGTTGTATCTTCGTTTTACATCCAAAACAAATCTTGAACGATTTCCCATCAGGAGCTTTGTTAATCAGACATTGCAAAATTAACGAATTAATGAAACTGAATCATTAAAATGTCCACAAAAACAATGAACTTACTTAACTATAGAAAATAATGTATTCTTGACTATATTTGAACATTTGTATAACAAAAGAAAAAAAGTTACAGGTTTAAAGTTTTTTTTTAGTGTATTAAATAAGATCTTATACATTCGTTTGAATATGAATTAAGGATTATTAACCGTTGTTATGAAATTATACTATTACATTTAAAAAATTAATTTAAGGTTTGAAATTATTCATCGTTGAGGGTATAGTTAAATTGTAAATTATTTTCGATACATTAGAGGTGTCCATGATATAAAATTTTCCGTTTCTCGAGCTGTAATTAAATCGGCAATCTGACGTCAAATGTATATAATCCGAAGGTGTCGTTGCGTAATGAGAAAAGTCGGCGTCGTCTTATACAAAGGTACTTTCCTTTCTCTGTATACAGAATAAACAAGCCGCGAATTGTGATCAGGGTAAAAGTAATATAGAATCTTTTTTTTTTTCATATTAATGAAGAATATATATATATATATTTTTTTTTTGTAGAAAAAATAATACTCTAGACGCATTTAACTTGATACTATTTTTTCAGTACTATTTGAAATATAATATAACAAGCTCGAATTTTTATTACTTATATGAATTCTCTAATTTATCTCCGTTTACGTTTCATGGATTTAACCAAAGAAGTTTGTGCTTGGTAAGATACTTCTAATTATCGATTTTTATTAAACTGCAATTAAGTTAAGTGGCGTAATAAAAAGAAATAAATGGTATAAAAAAATCATAAAATTTAGGGTGGTTATACAACCGAAAAACAGTATTACAGCAGCTCTAATTGGTAATTACAGTTTACCTAATCTTATAGTAATTAGGACATTGTCATTTTTTAAATTTCTTAAGAGTTCGAAAGGCTAAACTGAGTTTGCCCAACCTCCAAAAAACACGAAACAATCAATTCACTAAATTGGCATGCAATAAAATTTCGTAATCTCTATCTCAGTCAGATATACAATTGTTTTGAAATTTTTATGAATCTAACTCTTTATTTTTTTTTCAACTCTCAATGTCATTTGTTTGTTTACGGCGGTTTAATAAAAAAACGGTTGAACGATGTTTAGTTTAGTAATGAAGCTATGAATTTTGCATTGTAATATTCGAGACAGTCGCAAATTGTTGGGAACGTCGCGCGAGACGTGCGATCGGTTGCGAATACTAAGGAAAGACGAGTACGCGATGCCCGTATAGATTACGGGAAGAAGTTTGAACGTGTGTGTAACACGAATCAGTTGCAGACGTGCATCAGGAATAATGGATTCCGGAAAAACGTCAGCCAGCTAGAAAAAAAATATGCCTGCTCTTCTGCCATTAATTGCTATAATTGCGCGACTGATCACTTTCTCGAAATTAATTTTATGACAAAAACACATTTGTAACCGCGTTTTTCACGCATATAACGTAAGTTTCCATACTTCATGAATTCACACGCATGAAAATAATTGAATTAAAAACTTGCTTTTAATTAATTGTAGTGCCAAATAAAACTTGAAATCTATGATGATGACATCGACGTTCAATTCAAAGATCTTGTTTTGTAAAAGTTTAAAATTTTTTATTCAAACGACTTATTGAATTATGACATCAGTGTGTTGATTTGAATTCTTATTCGTTTTCAATTTATAAACGTTTAAGACAGTTTTTCTTTCCAATTCAAGAAATATTTTGCGTGTCTTGATGGAAATTTTGCTGGATGTCCAAAGTTCAAATGATGTTCCAAAGTCTTCGATTCAACAGAATCAAATACATTTCCCACAGCCATGATGAAATGCGACAGAAATAGAAAATAATTTCAAGAGATAGATCTCATTTAAAGATAAATCGTTCGTGCAATCGAAAATGTCAAATGGGCGATTCACGAGCGCGTAAGATAAAAATGAACAATTTTGTGTTGTTTATAATCGCCGAAACATCCCACTTGTTACGCGAGCATCGGCTATGAAGTCACGATTATCCGAGTCATCTTTCACCTGTGCTGACACGACGATCGCACGGTTAATTCGGTCGCGCTCCCAAACAAGCACCGATGGTCTCGCTGATATCCCCGCGAGACTTAGTCGTGTGCTACACACGACACTTTTCGTTTCGAGCATGCCAATTGCCACCGTGTAATAATAACAATTTATAATTATCTCGCGTGAATTTTACAGCTGTGCTTGCGCGCGCGTTCCGCCAATATTTATGGCACAAGTAGAATAATTTAACGAGCCGGAAAAGCACGCTTGATGGATTTATCGGTTCCTTTTCTCGTGCGGTTCAAAGTGTGGCGCGCACGGGGTCATTTCATAACATACACCAACTCGGTCGTGCTGATTTTTTTGTTGTCCTTCTCGAGCTGAGGCTCGAAAGTTATTTATGAGAATGGCGGAAAATTTGTAACGAAAGATTAATTGTGTGTTTGTTTCGTCATTTGTAGCAATATGAAAATAATCGACCGGTCAATTAATGGGACGATAAATTCAACGATGCGCGCTATCAGATGCCACTGGTGTGTGATTTTGATTGAGATACGGTCCCATTCAAGTTGATACCTCATACCGTTTTCGGAATGATGCATTTCCATAAACATACCGCAGCATCGTACCACATGTGTAATGCTTTTTTATTCCTCGGCCGTAGATTGTACTTACGCAGTTTGTAACGTATGTCGAGAATTTATTTCTCCCGACGGAAATTACGCGATTATGTGTGTATACATTTTAATTTATGTTTATCGTTGGTTTTTTTTTTTCTTTTCGAGGCCCAATTGCGGGACGATTAGGAATGCGTTTCCACGCAACTCTCCGTCCTTAAAAGATTTTCAAGCATTGGTAATTAAGTGGATTTCAGTTTTTGCAATTCATATGCGTATATTAAACAAGGAGTGTAATTGCGCGTTTATTTATGTTCGCCGTGATTCCAATTCTTATTACATTCATAAATAATATGATAAATTCTGCGGACGATTGATTTTCTCAATTAATCATTTGGTTGTTAACCTAAATACACTTCTTTTAAATTGTTTGTTTTCTTCAACTTTCGATAATTGCGTGGGGAGAAAAAAAAACTCGAACGATTAAATTGTCAGCAGAAAATCCACACTTTTTCACATAAATTTGCAAAGAGAATAAAAATATTGAAAAAATAGAAACTATGTTCTCGTGTATATACGAAAAGCTTTGATCACTGATACAAACTTGCGGGGCAATTCAAAATGTATTTATTCGCTCAATTTAAACATCGACCAATGTCTATCAGCAACAACGATCGTTAGATATGTATTAGTACGAGGCGTATTCCACCCTACATCCCGAGCCTATAAATCACAATGAACCGCGCGCGCATTGCGAAATACGATCGCGGCAGAATAGAAGGTGTAATGGACGGCTTATGGCCTCGAGGATTTTCTTCTCCGTAATACCGTATCAAAGCGCGCACAAGTGTCACGACCACAAAATGCCCCGACGTACAAAAATGCGCCAACTGTTTCCTCGTGGTGCTTTCTACCGTACAATCGTGCATAATCTCATGAGGAAATGTTTACTCCATTTCTGCGCTGCGATGAGACAGCGGACAGCGGACGAACAAAAGTTATAGGTCGGGGGACAATGTTTTCTTTTCAGTGACTTTTCTTCTTTCGCGCAAAATATATGTTTCATCCTGCAATGACCTTTCGAATTGCTAGAGTCAATAATTCAAACATCAAATGCAACAAATCAATAAGTATTGAGAAAACAGATGCTTCAATTTTTCGGCAAGCATTTTGTAAAAAATGTCAGCGACAAAAATCGTTGTCCCATTTTAGGTGAACTACAAAAGATTTGATACGATCTTTAAAACAGTCGCTCCGTCCCCTTTCACACGGGACATTTTTATTAATACCGAATATCCGTATTTGCATTGAAATAATTTGATACGTTTCAATTTTAACGCCCGGATAAACTTGGCGGTCAGAGATAAAACTTTCTTGAAGCACTTTGCATTTGGCAGTAGAGACGTGCAATTATACGTGCGATCCTGTATGATTCATATTTTTATTTATTTATTTTTTTATTTTTTGATGGTTGCTCGAAATGAGAAGGATTCACTTTGACTTTTACGAGCAATGCAGAAGTCACGTTATTACTTTCTAAGCTATTCGTATTACAAGGCATACCATAAACGCGCATTTCCAGTCACTTTTGCGGAGTCTGAAAAAAAAAAAAAAAAAAAAAAAAAAAAAAAAAACAAAAAAAAAAAAAAAAAAAAAAAAATAAAAAAAAAAAAAAAAAAAAAAAAAAAAAAAAAAAAAAAAAAAAAAAAAAAAAAAAAAAAAAAAAAAAAAAATGGACATGTTCGTTCTCAATTTTGTTTTACCATCAAGTTTAATTATTTTTCTTCTGGGTAATTTCAATCTGTTGATTTTCAATTTGCTTCAAAGCTTGACTACGCAGATTGAAAGGTAAATTTAGTTGTTAATCAATTATCAAGCGATGCTGATGTGGTGAGAGAGGCAGAGAGAGAAAGAAAGAAAGAAAGAAAATAACAAATTCTCAATTAGCAAGCAATAGATCATGCCATCTGGAGCAAGGCCGCGCAGACAAGTAGTGGCCGATCGAGGGAATCGAAATTCGATACGGCGGTATCAGTAGTATCACGGCACGGTAATTTTCATTTTCTCCGGGCGAGGCAACTTTCTTCGGGCAGCAGCTATCCCGGAGCTCGAGTGTCGTGCGAAAGATGTGATTCTAGGATTTGAGTACGGTTTCCACGCTCCACCATGATTATTTCATTTCGATTTGCATTGTGTACAAAATTATACATTATGAAATGTTCTTATTTTTCTGTTTTTTAATCTATTTCTTTTTTAAATTAATTAAAAATAAAATTCGGTAATAAAAGTTTCACGCAGCGTATTGGTAATGAACAAAAAGTTAAATATAAGAAATGACGAATATTCTCGAATTAGGAACAGATGAACAAGGGCGCATGAAATGGAACAAGTCGAGCGAACCGGCTGACACCAATTGTAGTGTAATCTTCGGTACACAAGCAATGGGCTACTGTTGACTAATTGCGAATTCCACGACTCTCTCGTGCCTATCGATCACGACTTCCACGGCGGATTGTATAACCTGGAGCTATAACTCCTTTTTTGCCGGGGACCACACAGCCGGCGTCTCTCGCACTTCTGATCCGTAGATGGTCGCCCGAGAAAATTTCCTCGTATCAGCGAAAGTGCCATTTAACGTAGTCCCTCGATTCAATGCGATGTCGGAAATCGGCAGAAGATAGTTTCAGACGCCCGATGCAAAACGTTTCTTCAGGGTATAACGAAGAAAGTTGCGCCTCGGTCTCTCCTATCAGTATAGGTATATCGTCCTAGCGCTTTACTTCTTAGTTCAATCGCTTCGGGATACACATCAAAGTCCATTTGTGACAATTTAATGTTACTGCATATATCAATCGGATGACGAGACGCTCGTACACCTTAATTTAAAATCGAATTATACTTATTAGACCATTTTTTTTTATATTTTTCAAATTTATTACAAGCACTTTTAAAACTGAACTAATTTCCATAACCAGAAGGAACAACAAATCGTTTCGAAGTAAATAAGTATTTGTCGTATATTTTATTTTTATCATTCCAAGCATTTCTAATTTTGTTGCTTGTTTTGTTTTTTTTTCTTCGTTTCCTGAAACACTTCTGTGACTAGAAGGCAAGAATTTATGTAACACTTGTGTGCGAAATGAATCGCTAACAACTGGCAGTCGCTAATTGAATTATTCAACGTTATTTATTTGGTATAATAATTTATTTTGATAGAATCTTGGAGTTGTTGTTTAATAGTTACTCTTATTGGGTCCTCGACCTTTTTGTACTTTTAAGTACAAAAGTGCCCCAGCGTATGAAATAAACTTGATTCCAATCAATTGGCAATAAAACCGCGAGCGCCGGATGACAACTCGAATCGACGGTCGTACGAACGCGGAAACGAGATTGCCATGGGAGTTAGCGGGCACGCATTCACGTATTAGATTTTGTGTGTACATTTAGAGGCGAGCCATATTTCTCCGACGATTAGAGAAATTAGAAGAATGCGACGAAATGGTTGTTGCAGATAACGACGACAACCAGCTGGAATGTCGTTAACATTTCATGAAAAAGGTGTGAAAGTTGCAGACAACGATGAAAGTTTTGCATTTTACAGTTTTTAAAGTTTTTTTCGGTGCGCTAGTTCACACGAATTTTGTCAGCTCAATTGACACCAGAAGAGCAAATTAGTTTTCCTCGTGTCTGGTAGAAGTTTAAAATTCATACGTCTCTGATGTGGTGAAAACACTGAACAAACATCATCTGAGTGTTGATCAACGGAAGTTGCGGATCGTCGAGATTTCCACTCACCTGAAACAACAAAAATGACGACAATGTAGTTTAATGTTTTATCACGCGAGCTATCGAAAATGGTAATTTATATTCTATACACATGTTCGTATCACTTTCGTAATGTGAAATAACCATTTGAGATTTCAATCACTGACGCCCTCTCGTTGACTTGTGTGATTTATTTTTCTCTTCTGTTTGTACGCCTATTTTCATTTCGCACGTTTTGCAATTAAACAAGATATTGTTTTAACGCTCTGAATATATAGTAATTTGCGAGGTAATTTAAAAAATAACGTCAAATTATATAAAAATTAATGAAAAATATGTTATAATGAAATAATCATTATTAATTAAACAATTTTTCGTATAATTGTTCATTTTCGAATCCACAAGATGAGGAAAAATAGAGTAACTTTAATGTGGGCCATTGGTGTAATGATTGATAATATCAGTCAGTTTACTTATGGCTCATTTTCAAGATGGAAAATATGATAGAATCGAAAGTCCCAGTTTGGAATATCAACGCAAATCAGACCAGAGCTTCGTTCTAATGATTTCATTTATAGTCTGCATTCGAAATCAGACACACTTTCAGTCATGGAGTGCATAATTTTGTACAAAGACAATCCACCCATCTGAGAATCTTAAATAATTCGACAATAAAATTGAAGAGAAACGTCTCAATCATTCTGTCTCAAAACACACAATGTCTCGTATTGACAACATCAAAAATCGAGAGAAAAAAAATCATTCGATAAAATCAAGCCACTATTCAAAATCACGCAATTTCACTTTGTTAAGTATATGCCTCAACCATAATTTTCGTCATACAAATTGCAACGCAAATTTTTCACCCACAACTACGACTTCATAAACTTGCAATTTTACATATCACATAAATAACAACATTAATTGCATCTCAAATTTTTGCCCATGCGCAATCGGTTTTCATTAAATTTCAATCTATTTTAATTGGTTTGCAAATATTTTTATTGTCACTTTGCAACTAATCTAAAATATCAATTCACGCACAGTTTTTGCTCGATCGTTATCACTGCCATTTGAAAAGCAGTTATCGCGATATACACACGAGCAACTCTTGAGCCTTGAACCGTTTCTTTAATTTTCATTACGTAACGTCGTTCAATCGGCGACGATTTAGCCAGACACACACACACGCCTTTTACATTCGCTTTTCCACGGTGTCCGCATTGAGCTGACGCGCACGAAGCCATTCAACTTTATCACAATCATTTATTTACTGCTATTCAAAGCCTCGACGTACAACTGTTGTGACAAGGTCGTTCGACACGCACATACGTATCACGAAGAGAACCGTTTGCTGTTCACCTGGATCGCCTTGAGATGGTTATTTAATTTTTTGTTTTGTTTTCATCCCTGTGCCTCACCCTTGCTCTGTCTGTATTGTTTTGCGCGGTTGTTTCGATCGTTACGCCGGATTACGGCAATTCGGGACGCGATGACGTTCCGAATGACGGTTTTCCACGGCCACAACCACTGATTTCATACTTTCATTCACACCTCCTACCATTGTTCGTTTTTTTTTATTACCTTTTGCCAATTGGACTTGACGGGCGGTTCTTTTGCATTCTCATTTCGGTTTCATTTGTTTTTCAACTGAAATCGAAGGCTGTCTGATATTCAACAAAAAAATGTTGTAATTAAAACTTGGTATTAAATGCAATAGTGTGGTTACTGATGAGCTTGTGGGCCATGAATTTCTTGTTTGTTTTTTTCTTTTTCCTGGTTTCTTAGTTCTTCGTGGTCACTCTTTCGGAGTGAGTTTCTCGAACAAATGAATTAATAAGAACAGTATACGTTTTGATAGACAGATTTTTAGTGAATGAACAGTTTTTAATAGCTCATGTCTAGGTTGAATCGAGGGTGGTATACCACGATTGTCAGTCACGTTTGGGATATTAAATTTCGTATATCGCTATTGTACGGCATTTCCATTATCTGTGAGAAAACGCGATTCGTGTAGGCGAATGATGTTAAGTCAAAGGAGATTCTTTAATGCCCAAATGAGTGCACAACAATGGGCAAACACGTGAACCGTCTAATCAAACTGTTATTTATTTAAAGTTTTGAAATAGTTATCCCCAATCTATTCGAACAATGCGAAAATTTTCACGCCTTTGTAATTGTACAGATAATTGTAATTTGTTCGACTAAAAAACGAATCGAAGCGTATGCGAGGTACTTTGCGTAAGAGTAAAATTGAAGAAATGGTTAACGATGGCAAACTGCAATTATAAACACAAAAATATTTTCGTTACACTTGCTGCACGTGGAACTTATGTAAAATGTTATTACGTGAGATGCTCTTACAGTCGTACATCATCTCTCATTTTTAATAATTGAAAACGATTAATTATCAGAATCTTATGAGTTATACTTCAATATATTAACTGCTCTCAGTTGAGTATATTTAGATTAACCCCTCTGAAAAAGAATATAAAATTCTATTTATAATTAGGACATTTTTAAGAGACCAAAATAAAAGTTTAACAAACTGGGGTGCGATAATCTTCCGCAGCTGGCAATAACTCTTTGATACATTTTATTTTTAATTTTATCTCTGATTCAAATAAAATTAAGAATGAAATTGGTTTGAAATAATTCCTATGTTAACGCTTTCGAAAGTTACGAGTTTATTGTTGCGTTACGTGTTTTGCATAAAAAATGTTGTTAGCAAAGAAATCTTCTTGAATGAAATAAATAAATTCGTGCGTGCATGAATCTTATTATATAATTATGCGTACCGATCAACTTGCGTTACTTCCTGGACTTTTTGGTCCTGGTCTCAAAAGATTTTACAAAATGTTTTACACATTATTAGTGCATGGTTAAGTTCAAAACAAAATTTTTACAGGCGTCTCCCTCCTTTTTGCTTGACAAAAAGCGAGACAATATTCAACCCACTCGTTTTACTCGACTCCGCGTTCCCATGACGGTGCACGAGAAAAAGTAAAAACAATTGCGAATTCTCGACATAAGCTATCAACAATACCTTAATAAATATAAGTCAACCATCATACGTTAATTTCAAATTTTTGCAGACTGACAGCATTAACGAACTTTTGAATAACGTTATCAACCAATTAACAATTTTAATTCTAAAAAAATAAGGTTAAAAATTGTTCAATCCATAAATTTATATGAATCAAATTTTGAAAGTAACCTAATTTCCAACTATTTCCACGAGTCTTCCAATTTCTATTATAAATTTTTAATTATGAGATTGACGATCATGATTTTAAGTTTCATCATGATTTTAATTTCTCGTTTCCGTCTTGTTATCGCGACTTGCACATACGATTTGGAGCAATAGAGTTCACGATAATAATGTAGCTGATATCGTATTCTGCACTACATTCGGCCTGGATTTCGTGTGCTTCGATGTACGGGAATAAAGTCCCGGCTACCAACGGACTCGTGTTATTCTCACGCGCAGAATTGTATTATAACAACTGGTTGCACAACCATGGTCTACGGAACATGCACACGCCTAAGCGTGGACGATATCGCTTCATAAATATATAAAATTCACTGATTTGTCCGTTTATCTACCCAGGTATCTTGCAATTTGCAAAAACAAGTTAAAAATAAACTACCAAGAATAAACCAGAACGTAGTTTTCCTGATGATTTAGAATGTCAACAATTAAGAATCTTCGACATTTACCAAGTAACTTTTGACATTCATGTAAACATTATTTTTGAATTTTTTATTCAAGCATTAATTTAAAAATGATAATAATAATATTCAACCGTAGTAATTTCAATGCCGCACATATACACGCTTTATTTAAGGACTATAATAGCGTTTGATCGTTTGGATTGCTTGGTTTCATTTATTTTAACTTGTTATAAATTCCACATAATTAGTTGGATAAATGAGGCCGACAATAATTTTTTTATCCAATCGACAATTAAATATAGGTTAATTGCGAATTCAATCACAATTATAACCAGTGTCGAAATCGAAACAGTGAGAGACGTGACAAGTCAGTGAAACGACAAAGTTGATCCGATAAATCGTAATTGAAAACTTAATTCCTGTACGTCGTCAAGTGTCGAAGCATCGCGTGAAATGGCAGCGATGTCCGCTGTCAAGTTTAGATCCATCCGTCAGTGGATAATCGTTTTGCTGCGGCATTGCAACAGTACGAAACAACTGCAATATTATACAATTTTGTCGCTTGATGAACGATCCATGGTTTCCGGAACGAATCAGAAAAGCCGAGCCCAATGTGTACATAAGTTCTCGGCATTTTTTTTTTGATAAAAAATAAAAGCGACGGTCGAGTTTTATGTGTGATTTATTGCAAATTTGACACATATCCCGACTCTCAGGTATCACGTTTCCATGTGTCTTACAATCCGTGAAAGTTTCATCATGTACCGAAATGTTGAGACGCGCCGGTTTTGAGGAAACCGCTTTATTTTTTACCTTCCACGTGGATATCGGTAAATGAACATAATACGAACAATATTTTTTATATCATTTAAATTAAACGCACGCCAAAGTGTTTCCATTAAGATACCAAATCCAACAAGAAGTAGCAGCGAATTTGACAGAAAATTTCTCAAACATTTGAACCTTTTGAATTGTCATAATTTAGCGAATAATTGTTTTTTGTTTTAATTTTGGAATATCTTAATTTGAGACATTTGTTTTTATATTGCGTAGATTGACTTTTGATTAATACGTATTGTCTGCAATTTTTCATTCCGAGCAATTAAACGGAACGCTATTCCAGAGCACAGCTATCAGATCTGCGGACGCGAATTGATGAATTGATAATAAACGTGACGGCAAACAATAAAAACTCCGACACCGAGCGATTTATCATCAGTGCATATTGGTAATTCGGTGCAATTTTTCTTCACTTCTTCCTGGATGTGTCACTGTAGAAGGTGCATACATTTATATTTGTTTTGGTTATTTTTTTCGATGAGGATTTTAATTGATAGCAGTCAGAAACAGGAATGCGAGAGTTCATTGTCGAGAGGTCATCTTGCACCTGTTACGCCGAACCAAATGCTTGAAAAGAAAGGGAACCGCTGCTTCTGGGTCAAGGGAGCTGTGCTGGTCTTGAGAGTGTACCTATACCAGTCCAGACAAACAAAAAAAAACTCGGAACGAAAAACCCTGTTCGCCTACGCATGATCCATCCATTATATAAATAAGTCATCGGGTAACTTGGGTTCTGCAATTCTTCTCTGCCACCGTTTACAAATTAATTTTTCAGTCTGCTATTTGTCAAGATATGTATCAAAAGTTAAAGTTCAGGGTTCAAGTTTGGTCAAGATAAGATTGTTGAGATGAAATATTGGATCGCAATATGTACAGTAAGATGAAACAAAAAAAGTCGCTGTTAAAATGTCGGTGAATAAATTTTGTTGGCAGGTCGAATGAAAAACAAATGCATGGTAATTGTTTTTAAACTTGTTATCTGACCCTGTAATAATTTTTCCCTTCACTTTAGGAGGGTCGCCGAACAGATTTGTAAGAAGGTGCATAAACGATCGTCGTATTTTTATTGAATACTTTTGTGCACCGCCTTATGAAATCCGGCTTCTAATTGTCACGATACAATCACGCTTTTATAATCTTGTGTAATGATAGTTTTTAGACGTTCTAATAAGACAGTCCCTCGATTCATTATCCAGAATCATAGTTTTGTTCAACGAAATTGCAGATAGGCTAATTGAATTCGAGCATACTCTAATTATTGCGCTCGCTGTGAAGCATTGTTTTGCATTCAAGCAACATGCAGATACAGTCAAACGCGCCCAAGATTCATATAATGCTCGAAACCGCAGATCTTTTACGAGCGCGCGCTTTGAGAATCACGCGAAAGCACTTAAGATAAATGAGACAAATCACATAATTGTGGTGATAAATAAGACGAAAAATTGAGCAAAAATAATTCTTATACTGTCGTCGATTAAGGGTGTAATTAAATTCAAGTCGTGAAAATGTAATGCTCAATTATGACATCATGATTCTTAAGCGACAAACGATTCGGTTTTATTTCAGATCATTTGAGATAATTTATGATTCCGCCCGGATATTTGAATTGATTTACAGCGGAGCTATGGATTTATTGTTGAAAAATTGATGGGAAAATTAGCGTTGGCAAAAAATCGTATGATGAATGTTGCATCTGATAAATAACAAAACTGCTTTGTCTGATCAACGGGAAGGTTTTTTTTCGTGTTCTACACCAATTAAATGATATTTTCGTTTGTATGAATCAGACGTAGTTGAATTAATGTATTCACAAGATACAATGATGAAAACAACGTTAACAAACATATTATTATTCAGAGCTTTACTAATAAATTGATCTCGAATAGATAAAATTGTCTCAGTTCTTTAGATGGTGGTGATTTTCTTCAACGGATACATTAGTTGGATACACGGAAAAATTATCTCTACTATTTGAGATAATTATACGGCTCGATTTGACTATAAAAATATTTCAAACTATATATAATTTGTTACGAAGATCTGTTTAATATTCATCCGACGTGTAATTTCTACACCTTATAAAACTAGATTATCCGCTGATTTGAAAAATAATATGCATTAATATCACAAATCAAATTGTCCTTAAATGGAAATTACATCTATTAATTTTCAACTTGGAGGGAACAAAAAGAATGAATTTGTGATAATAAACTTTTAGATATGAACTTAAATGGTATTTCGTAAAAACGAAAATACATTGAAAAAATGTGTCTTCTCGCGTGGTGATGTCTTTTGATGATTCTGATAATCACAATTTGTACAGTGATAGTAAAAACAATTGAACGAACGCACTTACACGTTTTGTGCACACTTTAAGTTGGTAAATATACCTATACGAAGAACTGTACTGCTTTTCAATGCTGCGCGTATACCAGCATCTTGATGCGTTTGAACGATGCCAAGAAACTGGTCGAGCGAGTTGCGACTTTTCCAATATTGGTTTTTCTATTGATTTAGCTGGAAGGAAATTCGTTACTGAAAGGGATCGGGTCGTTGCGCAAAGTCAGGCACCGCACAAGAATCCAGAACACTCGTATTCCGCCGGGAACTCCCTGTTTACTCCGTAAACACTTTGCTTCAGCATCAAAATATACAACAAAAACATACAACATTGAAAAAAGAAAATGCAAAATGTTCGCACAATTTTGAAAAGATCAATAAAAATAAAAAATATAATGTTTCTGAGTTGAAAACAGTATTTCACAAAGGTAATTTGTTAGTAAATTTGTCATTTAATTTTATGAGAAAAAAAAAAGAGAGGCAGAATACATTCAAAAGCGGCCAATTTATCATTGTTCACAATCAAAAGAAATTGCTTCGTTCATCCATTTGGTTCCGCCTATTATGCGATTGGATAAAATGATAATACGGCATAATGGTGCCCCGAAACAGTTATTACTCGTTCGAATTTGAGCTCTCGATAAAACGGAATACATTTATTTCTCGTAATTGAAGGGCTTTTTTCATTTCTCGAACAACCTGATTGAGATAATTATGATTTCTCAGTTAATATACCTTTGACCATACGGTTGTTACATGTTAATTGTAACGATCGTAAAACGACGTGATTTCGCATGCACGTCATCGATGGTAGATCAAATCCAAAATAGTTAAGACATAACAACCGTCGGTACCCTGGCAATCTTTTTTTTTTAATTGAAAAAACATAATTCAAAGAGCAACGAAATCATTCATTACATCAAAACCCACGATAGAAATAGGATATGGATTAAAGTTGTCTAAGCCTCCATTATGATAGTAATGTTAATTACTTTTTTCACCCGCGAATAAAAATGAGATTTTATCTACTGTTAATATTTACTTCTGGGTATGAATAAGTCATGTTTATTATAAGAGAAAACCATAGTTATTTTACTTAATTACAATTTTACTCTGCAACAGCTCGTTTTAAATTACGATAATCGACGTTAAAGGAAAAATAAAAACGCACTACAAGAAAGCAAAAGTTTGAAATATACATTTTTTTTTGTTTGCATATCGGAAGTACAGTGCAAAAGAGTCTCAAAATTGAATTGATACCAAAAAGAAAACGCACAAGATCGTTTATAAAAATACATTAGAGCTGTTTATCATAATTTTCCACGACAGCCGTCCGCCCGGCGGTTTTCGTGAACAGCATTGTGGTCATAATTTCTCTGACCCAGATATACATAGTTAATACCCGATGATGATAATTAAATCACGCGCAGCAAAGGCGCATTTCACTGATGCGCGCAAACGCAATCCGATAATTGGTATTATGATTATAAGCCGTCAAACGGAGCCGATTTCCCGGCTTAATCTTCTGACATCGTCATAATTGATACAGACTTCGTGTTTCAATGCAACGTAAGAATGATAGCGATCGCAACGCCAGTGCTTTCTTATAAGGATGTTCGCTTTTTTTTTGTGACGCGCCGCGATTGGCCGCTGAATTTTAATAAAGAACGCCAAACGCTAAGGAAGAATAAGAAAGAAATTCGCCATGCAATGGGATCAAACGGCGCATCGTGACTCGTTAATGCGCGCCGATCCCCATGAGTGGCTTTCGCAACGCGATGATTCCGCTTCTTCCGCCGAGCCGATTATGTTTTCTTATGCCGTGTGGCGATCCCACTACCGGTTTTCAAATGTCAATTACTTTTGACGATTTCCAAGGCCTGATAAAAATATGCCAATGAACATTTCTTCTGCGGTTTGCAAACGAAATTACTTTCGTTCAATGATACCAATTCACCAAAATGTATATCATTCGCAAATTTGAATCCGAGTTTGGGAGATGATACATTTTGTACAATCAGATCTGATAAACGATGTCTGAATGATTGTACAGGTTACTTAGCCATTTTTCCAATTTCAAATATAAAAATCATTTTATGTGGATGATTTGTATGACGGACGTCATAAACAAATTGTTGAAACGTTTCCGACCGACGAACGACTTTTTAATGTTGATTCCGGATTATCAAACAGTTGCATTCATCGTGAAAGTAATCTCGTTCCGAGTTCAGTATCAAATATACTTGAATGCACTCTTATTCTCGGTTAAACAGGCGTCGATAATTCCTTAACTCACAGAAGTACATTGCACTTGTCAAATGATACTAACTGTTCCTCCATCCTGAAGTCAAACAGCGAGTGCATTAACTTCCAACATCCTCTCTGAATTGCATACATTAATGGGGAAAGCAATTAGCGATTAGATTACAAAATACACCATACATTTCAAACTCGTGTACAAATTATAGTTGCTAATATTATATGCTTGCCTTGGAAAATGTTCTTTTTTTATATACATGTACTCTGGTCCGGAATTTTTGGTCTTGTGCAAAAATATTGAAAATGGTATTTACAAACGTGCGCTGAATAATTCGCGTTGCGATATTTATTATTATTTTTTAATGCGAAAGTCGAATGGAAAAAGTGAATAATGTGGATTGTAATAAAAAGAAACGTGCAAGTTTATAGTTCTCAAATGTGACATAAATTTTGCGCCCTGTCCGTAGGTTATCTGTATTTCTCGTGTTTATTTTCTCGAAAGAAACAGTTGAAATGGACATTTTAAATACCAGGTATTATGTAAGTCAGAAATGGAACGCACCGTTTCAATTTTCAGGATAAATTTATGCTGTACTTAAATTTATCTGTAACATATTAATATACTGTAGTTTCTGAACGACGTTTATGTGTTAAAATTGATTTGCGTTATTACATTTTCATTTCGTATTTTGTTGTTCACAAATAATAAATTGAATAATAAATAAATAAGTTAAGGAATAAATTAAACTGTGAAATTAATGCGCCTTTCTGGCCAACTTGTTCGGAAATTTCTGGAGAGGATCATAGAAAAGCCCTCGACAAAAAAAGACATTTATTCTCAAGATCTTCATCCAATCCACTTTTCATAATTTGCATAAAACTTTGGCATAGTAATTTTAACTTAATCATATATGCAATCCAAAAAAAAAATCACAAAATGAAATCAGACTTTATAGAGGTTAATCTTTTAGATCAAACTTTGCTTTCACTTGCATCGGAATCGACTTTTTCTTATTTTTTTTTTTATCAACTCTTGATCAAATTTAAACATTAATATCAAAGACGGAAAGTAAATTATGATTTATTTTAAAGATAAAGATGAAAGTAAAAAAAACATTAAGCAAAAATATTGCGAACATCGGTACTGACGCGCGATTGAGCAGCGACATCAATCAAAACACAATTACAAGTCACAAGTTGATTCAGCGACATTGGTGTACAAGATCGCACGTCATTATGCATCTCGTAAGCAAAAAAGTGCAAGAGAGTGTGCGCCATTGATTACGCTAGAGTGCGCGCGTGCAACTTTTATATGCGGCCACACACAAAATGTTGACTCTCCACGAGGCAGGAAAGTGTCATACAAATCTCACATTACTGTCCGTTGTCGCAACGCCTTCTGCCGCTTGCGAAGAATTTTAACTCTGCGTGATTGCGACAAATATTTCGTATGTCCACGCCGCCCGGCCTGGCGTCTCTGACCTGCACGAAATTACAATTAAATGCAACATCGGGGAACATTCGTTTAATTTAATTGACGTTTACTGTTGTTTTCCAAAACGAGAGGATTCGTGCGTAACATTTTTTGCTCTCGTTAGACTATCCGCAACGGATTCCACCAGTTTTTTTTTGTTTCATTCTTTCCTCAGTCGCAGCTTCCACCGTTTTCATCAATTAAATGCGAAAAAACAATTTATCCCTAGACTTTGCTACCAAGGATTCCCAGTATAATATTAATCTTGTCGTTCGTGCGGTTTTACAACTTTTTTGTCAGCTGAGAAAAGTTCCGCGACAAATGATGATGCCCCGCGTACGGACGTTTTTAAACGCGCGGATATCTTCCGCGTGATTTGTGAAAGCTTTTCTTTTGCGCGTGACACATTTTTACTGCCTGCGTCGCGATCCCGATGAAAAACGCCGTGTGGTCCGTTTAATGAGTAAGTCAGATTTTTTGTTGTTTTGCAAAATGTGTATTATCGTGGAAGTTGAAAAAAAAATTGGACCTCAATTTTATAATTCTGTTAAACTTTGCATGGCGCGAAATTCAAAGTGTTGAAAGTGTGAAAGAAAGTGTCAATTAAGAGTATCAAAAATAGGCCAATAAACAATGTGGCAAAAACGTGTGACAGAAAAACTACTCAATACCTCGTAAATACCGTCGACTCTCTCGGTGTCAATTTCGGTGGTCCCTCCGGTGCGTGTTTTCTTTCGGCGAGTCGTAAAAAAAATCCGTCGCATAATTGATCCGGTTTCGCGGCCAATTTATTTCGGCGCACGACTTAGTTTTGCGGTTAATTAAAGTCTCTCAGAAGATGAAAACGGCATGCGAGCGAAGGAAAAAAAATTAAACGTCGGGGGAAGGAAACAAAAAAGTGGTGAGAATGTACATCCGAGATATTACAAATGGATGAATAATTGATGCGAAAAACACTCTCGACGATGTTTGTGCTTTTCGCATGATGATTTTTGTGTTTGCGCGCTCAGTTCTGTCCATTGTTCTCGCTCGGCTCCATCTGCAGGCCAACAATTTCACCGCATTCCTCCAAAAGGAAAATTACTGATCGTATAACGTAGGAAACAAAAGGATGTTAAAGAGCGCCTAAAAATTACATATTTTTGCATAATCTACTAAGAAAGTACTATCGACTTACATACCGCATCGTAACACATCGTGAAAGTTTATATCGGAAGTATAATTGCACCATGATATAATAAAAAATTAAAATCCTCCGCGATATCATTCGTACTGATTGAAAATCACAAAACATTTGTACCAAAAAAAAAAAAAAAAAAAAAAAAAAATTGATTGAACAATTCGTCGAATGTTTTGTCGTTAATAAGATCGTTTTCGTCTTCGGTTACGAGATGATTGACATTTGTCTCGTTGGACAATGTTTTATGCAATCGAGGAAGTAACCCCGTTCGAATAATAACTATGGTGAACCCGGCTAGACGAATAACTGATTGGGCGCGATGAAATTCGCAAAGAAAGTCGATGACGTTATGAAACGCGAATTCGAAAATTCGAATTAATCGGAATTGATTTGAATATGCTGATCTCTTATTTATCACTGCGCGCCACCTTGAAAGTTTTAGCCTCTTCCGGCAAAAAATGCAACTGACTGAAAAATGTATATATTACAAATATTTATTAGCGCTTTAGATGGAAAAAGCGCGCGCGATGATTCGTCGCACTCGATTTAACAAAAGAGTTTTATGATCTCACGCAAAACACCGTGGACGGAGATAAAGTTCCAGTCGCTTTTGAAATTCATAATCGTTAGTTATATATCCAGAGCAATTTCCTTTTCGATATGGTTGCAAGGTTCTTGGGCGGTATAACGTATGATTTTGTTGTAAACGCAACCACGGGTAGCGATAGAATCGCGCGTTCTTCTCCTGTCTAGATTTTTTATTCGCATATACATCTGAGTTACTGTTTAGGGTTGCAAGGGAAATGGTGTATGAAACGTCGGAGTATTTCATTGTACAAAAATAATACACATCGTATCTTCAAAATAATGTAAAATTAAATTATTATGAAACTGATAATTATTTTGTTTTTTTTTTAATAAATATTATTAAATTGACTAATTATTTATTATTGGTCCAAAAAATTATTGTAGAAACAAAAGTGAAACATCAAGAAATTAAATTGCACGTTGTTATAAAAATGGTTGAGAAAAGTTCATCGTTGAGTAAGACTTCAAAACAAATCATGGACTTCTAAACGTTTTGTAAATTTTCATCTTATCGTCTGAGAACTGATCCTTCTCACGAAATTGTAGGAAATTTACTCGTCATTGTGAATGATTTCTTCTTCATCAAAGTCGTTACATAAATCGTCCTCGTAATTTTAGCATTCCGCAGCATATACACGCAGCTCCAAGATCTGCACAAATTAAACCGAGTACGATTCAATAACACTTTTATTCAGCGCGTAAAAGTATAAGAGAATTCTCTCGTTCGAATTTTCCGTCATCTTTCCCAGCGCACGGCTCGTCCGCTCTCAGTGTAACAACATGATTAACATACGAGATCGGAATAAGGATAACGCCAACATCCCCGACGCGACCCCGACAACAAATTGTGCAGGCTTTGTGAATAGGAAGGAAACCATTAAAAGGTGAAAATATTAGAAAACACTTTCCTGGCGGGCGCGCGTCCGTGTGAGAGATCTCGCTTCTGTATTTCTATGAGCCAATAAACAACGGGGATATGATCTTCGCAGGTCGCGCAGGAAATGAGTTCCCCCCGCGGGCGTTTTCGCGCACAATAATCCAATTTGACGTTGTAATTCAAACGCAAAAGAGAAATTTTCGGCTCGGCCCGGGCAGGCAGAAAGAATCCATTAATTGATGGCAACGTTTTGTGCCGATGTGTGAAAGTCCCACAGTCCCACGACCGTTGACCTTCTTTTTCCGTCGTCTCCTCCTTCTTTTTTTTGTGATTTTCGATCATTGATTCCACCAGTTGTTCACCTGTTCGCAACGTTTCTCCGTCAATGAGTCTCAAAATAAACCAACACGGCAAGTGCTTGGCAAAAACTAAAGAAAAAAAAAACAAAAAACAAATGATTTCACCAATTAGCTTTCAGTTTACCAAGATCAATCCTGTTGTGCGAATTTTAATTGAATTAATATACGGGAAATAACAATAAAGATATCAAGAGCGCCCGGGTGTTTCGAAATTATATGAACTCAGTTTCACATTTCACAGTCATTAAATTAAATTTGGGAAAATGATGTCGCTGATGATTCTTGGCGATTTAATCTTCGGAGTACATATAACTGATTGAATTTTAATTGAAACCAAAAATTACGTTCATTAATGAAAAGTTTCTTCATTAACAAACCTCGCAATGTTGTTTTCAGCTTTATTAATTTGCAGCCGTTGTCTGACGTGTTTGGAAAATAGTGGAGATTTTGTTCTATTTCGTTAACAAACACAGAATACAGAATGCACACCCTACAAATAAAGCAGTCCGCGAGCGTGATTTATCGCAATCCAAGAGTTTCAATAATTAGTTAAATCTCGCGCACTGAGTCAAGGATTGCGAACAATCGCGCTGCTTTGGAGCCAACTAATGAACTAATTAACGCATTAACGACTAGCTCGGATCGCATTTACAATGTGCTGCTACACGCATACGACTCACCACTCAATTTCACGCTTACAGATTCATTCGGCGCATTAATTACCAGCCGCGACTGTGCAATACTGCCTTTTTGCCATCCACCTCCTTAAAAATCGTATTCAATCGTGTCTCAGGCTATTTAACGTGCAGTGCAATTGATTGTGAAACTCCGAAACATGAATATTGAAAAACTAAACGCAATCTCCGACTTTAAGTGCGAAAATCGGGCTTGAAATTAAAAACAAAAAATCACTGCAAAAGAATCGATGTGTAGAAACTCTTCTTTTTTTTTGTTTGATTCCTCTCTCGATCTTTAATTGGCTGATTACTTTCTCGTCGATATTGGGATGTTTATTAAACGTTCTCAAGTGCCTGTCTTCTGTCGATGATCGGGACATGGAATCGTTTCACTTCTGCGGACACTGTCTGGTGTAAGAGACAGAACTAATAGTACGAACCAATTATAGCGTGACTGAATGAAACGACGAAACTCAACTGGTGCTGTCGGGTATTCAGAGACGGCTGAGAGTTTCCGATTGTCTGATATTGAGTTTCGGTATATTCGCACAAGGACACTTAATTATCAATCTGTCGATTTTCATTTGTTCCAACAAGTGTAAACAAAGCTGCTGCTTTTGAATTTTAATTGATTTTTTGAATCATTTAGAAATGATTCTAATAACATCAAAAAAGTCCAATTATTTTGATTACTTTTGCAAGATACAAGATATATCGAACATACAAATCGGCCGGGGTTTATTCAACAAAGCACTTTCGAGATAGATTTTGCTACAATTTTTTTCAACACACGAGCCAATAGTAATTGTGAAACAGTGTAACGTGTAAACGTACTTTATTACGTGAAATCTTATCGGACAATGGTTCTGCTAACACAAAACACACATTAAAATCAATACACGCGAACAATTCATCACGATCTTATAATTCAATCGGCCATAAACCAAAGTTGAACTTTTCACTTGCGATAAAAAAAATGCGAAAAAAGTGTAGCTACATTTCAGATCGGCTGAAAGTTGTCCAAAAATAAACACAGCCCCCGCTGCCGGGGCTGTGTTTGCAAAAAATCATATGTCTCATTAACGTCACTCCTCAAACGTTATCAAAATTGTCTGATCCGCAAAAGCTGAACGTCAGACAATTTTGCGGTCAAAAAGATCGATCGGCGGGCCGGATAAAGTTTGGCGAACAAGTTTCGGTAAACGATTGTGTTGATAATGAGAATACCAGGGCGAATAGATATGAGCTCACAATGGGGCATTGATTTGATTATAATTAACGTGCGAAAGGGCGATTGGGCATTCGCGAGTTTGCGCGCGCGACTTCTCGCGTCTGTGTGTAAGTGAGGGTGGCGAAAGGTATAGACCAAAGTCGGATACTTTCACTGTTGGCAGTTTGGCTGCATTTACACACGAGAAAAGTCAACTAAGCCAGACTCACAAGCATGCACAAGTACAGGCACAGTTGTCCGCCAGTCATTACGGGTTTGCGAAACTCGAGCCCAGCCAATCACCATATAGGAGATCCGAACGTGTGCTCGCATATTCGCCAACGCGCTTCGCTCGTAACCGCGCTTATTCTTATTTGCGCACGCGAGTTTTGTCTTGAACCAGAGAGCGGGCAATTGTGTTATGCAATCGCGCCGCGAGATTCATTCATTTGGACCGCTCGCTTTCGATGACTGGTTTTCTTAGATTACAGCCTTGCTAATCAATTGATCATTTTGTTAATCGAAATGTTATTATTTATTGCGATCGACTTTTGCGATTTTTAATGGCAACGATTTATGAACCGCTGATTGGATCGTAATAGAATTCAAAAATTCGCGAATCGTATAGGAAGGAGCAACATTTTTGTTGTTTCTCGTATTTGAATTTGGCACGAAAATTTCTCTCATTATGGGTTTGTAAACACCAGGCAAAGTGATTTATGGGTAAACAGATGTTAAATTTTGAGCACTACTTTTCACACGGTAACCGCGGGACCCATTTTTTGTGCGCATTTCGAAACGGGCAATTACAATGGCTGCGATAAATACACATTACACGCTATTTAATCGCGATGAAAAAAAAGAAAGAATAGTTGAAACAGATTTATTTGTGATTGTTAAAAAAAATGGGAACATTTCATATAATTCACGGTTTAATTACGTCATTCATTATCTGTGATTGTTTTTAATTTCAGGTCGGCAACATTTGGACAGTTGAATCAGCGTCTCGAGATGTGTAATTGTGGAGTGCATTAAATCAACAAGGTAAGCTGTGATTACTTCAAAATACCATTGTTCTCTCCGGCCAACGATAGCCTTAGGTTCAAACGCTTTTCAAACGCCAGAGAACAGCAAGCGGAAATTGTTCCGCGCTTGTTAAACGGACATTTTTATTTACAATGGTGTTTTTCAACTCATCCTGTTTTTTTTTTTTTTTTTTTTTTTTTTTTTTTTTTTTTTTTTTTTTTTTTTTTTTTTTTTTTTTTTTTTTTTTTTTTTTTTTTTTTTTTTTTTTCAAAGTTAGGAAAGAAATATTTGACTGGAAAATTGCAATCAGTGTAATCAATCCAGTTGACTCGAATTTTTTTCCAATCTTGTCGCGGCTAATTTCCCTCCGTTTCACAACAATGAATATCGTCTCTCCAATATATAGGAACAAAAAACAATAATTATATGACAATCTTACGAAACACTTAACATCGCGAAGGACGTCCATAGATCTGTCGTTTCTTGCAGCTTTGTAATTATGCGACATTATTTATGGAATCCCTTTCTATGCCAATATTGCAGAAAATAGGAAAAAAAATGGATTTGCAACATTGTTTTACGGCCATTTGAATTTGATATTCTAATTAATTGTTTTGCAGTGCGAGCTCAAATGATAGGCATTTGAGAAAATTACTATTAAAGTCCTTCAGATGATTTTCTCGTATGAGAAAAGTTTAATTAATGATTCTGATTGATTTCTGCAGTTTTGAAGAAGGTGGATTTGATTCTGAAAAATATACTATATTTTAGAAATCTCGATATTCAGATTTACGTAAACGATTTTCATTATTCATACAGAAAGTCAATTCATGAATAACCAGTAAAGTAGATTGGTATACTAAAATCTTTCTGTAAACTTGAAATTCAGTTCAACAACCAAAATGATAACGTATTGCAGTCGTCGAGATGTATTTAAAAATGAATAATGCAAAATGTCACCTGAGATGTTATTTTCTAAACTCATCTGCTCTGAGATCTATTGTAATTCAAATTTTTTTCATCGTTTTTATTGACTTTGTTTATACCCAGGCAGTGGCTTGTGACAAACATATTGTTTACACTTTCTCCTTAAGTAGACAAAAGTACTAAATTCTTTTATGAAACATTATCATAATTCAAGCTCACAAATTCGTTCATACAGTTGATGCTGACTTACTAACACCTAACTTTCATTCCAATCAAAATCCACAGCATCAAAAAAAAAAAAAAAATTTTATGTTTAATAAATCATTAACCATGAGACCGCAATGAGGATTGCAGGGAACAATGACCATTCTCGGATCCGACCATGACATGCACTCTAACTGTCTTTGAATAAAAAGTCCATCGAGCAAACGAGGTGATTTCTAGAAAAAATAATGTAACAAAAAAAATCGACAACCAATGAATCGTTACAAGCAATAATATTTTAATGTCCGTTGAACCCAAACGAAACAAAACTTGGAAAAAAAGTTCACGTCTGTTAAAACCTGGGAATAAAACTAATTAGATATATGAGTATGCAAAATTATGTTAAATTAGATTTGATTCAAGTTTGATTTTTCCTGGTCATTTTGATACTTCGATCGAAAAAAAGGATACTTGCTTTTAGTTTTATATGAAAGTATGTTTTTTTCCACTGACGTGTCAATTTTAATTATGACCCATATTAGGCAACTTCTAAGTCTTATTTTGTATATGCAGAATTTATGCAAATATATATCCACTACCATACAGCATATATGGCTGCAGATATGCAGTATATCAAACAATAGACGACAGATAGATAAAAATTAGTAAAAAAAAAAATTTAATTAGATCTAAATAATTTATCGTTCTTTTTCATGGAAACTCTGGTACACCAAATCTTGTCAAGTTAGTTAGCTCGATCTGCATGCTTTCGACCATGCTGTCCATTGACCAGACTGTCATGAAGACAAGTTGCAGTTATGTAAGAACTGCTTTTATAACACCTTGCACGCCAAGAATCGAGTTAAGTTAAAAGATCCTGTGAATGTCATCTTCGCGTGCAAAAAGAAAGGACCATTCACAAACTTCATATTCGCTTTTAAACTGGTGACTTTGCGTAACTTTATCTCGAATCATCGCAACACAACCTTTTGAAACGAGCCTTTTAATTTTCTTCATTTTTATCCATTTTTATTCAAACTAAATGTTAATCTGTATTTTATACTTTTTTTGCACAATTCATTTGCAGAAAAATGTGTCTTGTGTGATTTTCCATTGATGATGATAAAAACAATAATTTTGTCTCTACGTCATCACGATTGATTTCATGGACGTGTCACCATGATTATTATACGAGAACCAAATCGATCGTTTCGAGAGCGAGGATATCGTTGTGCAACAAGGTCGAAATATAGTATATACGTTTAATTAGTGACCGATGCCAAAAACAAACGAGCCACTCGCTTTCTACAGAGGTCATCGCTCAGTCGCCCGACACGTTGTATAAGATCTAAGACATCGTTCGTCCTGTCAAACGATCGTTTTTTCTATCAGCGGGCGAGAAAAGTAAACGTCAATATCAGCAAAGTGGCGCTGTCAAAGACCCGCGCTTACATCACGCGTACCTTTTTCCAGAAAGTAATTACAAATTAACGCGCGTTACATAAAACAAAAGGCTACCAGACGACGTTAAAAATTCGACACGGATGAAATTGAACTGGCCGCTTAAGGCGGCATAATTAAGCCGTTCCTCTCGATTTATATGCACTTACTCTCTGACCGTTAAAAAATCGTAGAGAAAACTTTTCCATCCACAAACGGACTACAGATTTCAAAAAACCACTCGACTTATAAAAGGCCGCTCGTATATTTTTGTGCCTTTTTTTTATTGTATTTTCGATTTGTTATATTCAGAGAAAACAATCTTCCTTTCCGACACGGCTCGAATCTTTTTTATGTTAATTAGACGTCATTTTGTTCGCTTGTATTTGGACATAAATATTTATGCCCCGACCCGAGTGCTCGGTAATTTTACGGCTTTTACGAAAAAACAGTAATGGAAATTGAGTCACTAGAATATAATCGCGATGACCATAATTCGAGCCACAAGCGAATAATGATAATTTTAATGAACCATCAAGGTGGCGTAAAAAGTGAAACAAACTCTTCTGTATATATTCATATAATTGTTCGCCTCACATTTTCTAATCGTCCGCTGCGTATAATTTCGTTCGAAGGATCAACACAAACAAATGTCAATGCTTCTGTATACATAAAGAATTATTCAAATAGAGAGCCATCGAATAATAAAAGACGATTTGTGTGTAGTGGGGCCGCTTTGTGGGTCAACCGAATGGTACAGCGTTACTGTTGGTGTTAATTGAAAAATACCCCGTAAATGAATTAATCATATCACCGCTGCAAAAATGCCAAACGAGCAAGCGCACACTCGGCGATAGCTTGTTCATTATAAAAGTCACCTTCTCTCGTTATTGACGTCGTCAACGACTCTCATCGTTGTCCATGTTTTTCACATATTTGTTCGATATATCTCGTCTTTTGATCTCCAGTCGTTAATAGTAAATCGCACTGATTAATATCTAAATTAAACGATTAACCATTAGCTGATCTAAAAGTGCACCGTTGTATACCTGCGCGCGCAAAATTTATTCCCGCGGAAAATATAACTAATGTATATCACGCGCCCGTGACATTTTTAATCTCGCTGCATTAGTCAAGCCAGTCATCAATCAACGCCTTATTGAATCTGATAACTTGCTTTTTACACCTACTCTCATCGGACAAAATGCCTATAAATTATTCGAGGAAAAAAAGGAAGAAAAATTGGTCCTATCAGAAAAGAAATGAAACGTTTCTATTTTTAAATACCAAAAATAATTTTCAGTTTGATAACAAAAAAAAAAAAAAAAAATAAATAAAAAACGTGGATGTAAGTTTATGCTGAAACGTGTTCTCTGTTCGATCAATCAGGAACGTTTCTCTGAGTGAGACCCGCGACGAAAAAAAACGTGACGCGCAGCAAGATGTGGGGAAAAAATGTCGATCCGGAACTGAAATAAATTTATCACTTAACCAGAATCAAATTTCTGCGTGACACTTCTCAGTGACGGCAATTTTTCTTAGTCCCAATCGGTGCGTGTGTATCTCACGCGTCTAATGAAATAAGTGAGCGTGCGCCCGCGGGCGATGCGATATATAACGGTGCATAGAAAGGTACGAAACGAAACAAAAAATATATAAAACGTCAACAATTCCGCGCCGAGTCATTTCTCGTTTGCCCGCCATGCGAAATTTTCGGCGCGCCTTTCCGGAAGCTGTCAGCGAAATTTTACTTTTGCAACAACTTGCAAAGGACGACAGAAATTAGCGAGGCAAATGTGCGATGACGAAATTCTCTGACAAAACTTTCGGTTTTGCATCCCATGGCTGGCTTTTGAATTACCCCGACAAACAAGTGAACTTTGACGCTATGACTGGTTGACAGCGAAGGGCCGACCATTAATCAGCCTGCAATTTTGTACGTTTGTCAATTATTTGATTATCGAACACCGATTAGTGATTAATCGTAAATTTATATAATATTTCAAACAAAGTTATTTACAATCTGACAGAAGTCAAACGAGAAAAGGTACATTTCAAAATTTTTCCATTCTGTATTAAACATTATTATGTATAAATTAAACAAGTTTGGGATGCTTCCACTTGATTATGATTAATACATGTTGATTTTTCCGTGCAATTTTTTTTGTCATCATTGGAGTAAAATTTCACCGACCATAACAGGAAAATGGTTACATTAATCATCGCAAGATTCCCCCGGCCCAGTCGTAGATTGAAAATGCGCTCGTCATTTGTCAGACAGCGACCTTCTTTTATTCGTGAGCGATTTCTATTCTTCCGTCTCGGGAAAGTCGCGAAATGCGACGAGCAAAATTAATATGAACAGGCTCGCCGATCGCCCTGGCCGAGCTAGAAAGCGTAGTGCAAAACTAGCCTGTGTGTGTGTGTGGGCGACCGCAGATGTGCACGGGATTTGACCGCATCGCTGTATGCGAAGGCCACCTGTCTTGGCGCGACGCCTCCGGCCGCTCACAACTTTTCACACCTCGCTCTGTTAACGTAATTGCCTGGGCAATTGTAATCGGGTTAAGAAAAACTCGGTTTCGTCACTCTTGTATAACAGTTATATATATGATAATAATTGGAAAATTACGTGCAGAAATCGACCATACTTTTTTTCTCGCTGATATCATCTTTTCATAAACATATGTAAAAATGCAAACACGAGAATGTACCATTTTTTGTTTCAAATTTTTATGCAACGGGAAGAAAAGTTTGAAAATTGAAAGTTTTGACCAAACCGACATGGAAAATTGAAACTTTTCTAGTAATTGTAGGAAGTTTGAGTTGCACAAGTTTTGCATCCAGCGAAACTGCCGTCTCGCGCTGTAACGCGCCGGTTAAAAAAAAAAATACGCGATCTGCTAGAATGGCTCGGACAAGTGTTATCGCACTGTTTTTAGGCACGACGAAACGTCTGCCATTCATCATGCCAACTCATTCATGCGTTTTCCTATTCTCGCGGCTCGTGTACCGTATCTCCTCTATTATAATGACGAAACGACATGAAATATACGCCCGAAATTCCGCATCTCTTCATCTGACCTGGTTACCGAAAACTTAACAGTAACGCACTGATACACCCGCTTCCCACGATGGTCGGGCATGAACAACGATGAATCTAAAGGACTCGTGTTCAATTAATCACTTTTAATTGATTTTTTTTATAACTTCTTTAAAACTTAAATGACTGAAATAATTGAGTTTGAATGGAACAATGAAAACATGAAAAAAAAAAAAACACTTTTGGAACTATGACGATAAAAATAGGTCGAAAATTCATTCATAGAATGAAATCCGTTTATACGTGACTTCAAAGCTCACGTAATGACGGTAATTCGAATTCCGGAAAGCAGCATTTTCTTTTCCACTTGTGGAATTTATGTGAAAGGTATATAAAAAAAACGGACGAACTAATGCGAGCATCGCGTGGACTTGTGTGACATAACGGAATAACACGTAGGTGGATTAGAAACTCAAAAATTTCGGTCGCCGGATGAGTCGCGATGGGGAGTCCACGAACGTTATCATCGGCTACTATACATTGTATACGCAAGGATATACAGTTACATGTACTCTTCGAGCCTCTGCTTTCGTTTGCTTGCGCTGCAGCACGATCGTTTCGCTTTTTTCATTCTCTTCTTTTGGCCAGACATTAAGTCTTGTGTCATAAAATCTTTTTCTTACAATGAACTTGTCAACGTAAGAAAGAGGAGAAATTGCAAAGTGTCAAGATTTATATTCTCTCGTAAAAAGTTTAATGCCAGGCTCTGTGCAATAACGATCGTGTCTGAAAAACGCGGAATTTCGGACGATTTTCGGAGCAACTGCACGAAGGCCACCGGGCAGGTGCGCGAATGGAAATATTTAAGGGGCAAACAAAAAATCGTTTTGTAAAAAAATAAGAGAAGATCGGTCCAAAAATTGTTGGGAAAACTTTCTATCGAGTTAAATGTCGTATTACGCGACAAAACCGCCACGGGGGGAAATCGGTTATGAAGTTGAGGAAAGTGTCGATGGTATATCAGTTTTCCTACGAAAATTGCACTTGATACGCTCGATTAACGCAAGACTTGTGTGTTCAAAGAACCTCAACCGATTACACCTTGTTTTCCGCTACAAAATTGAACAAAAAAAAACGACAACGTCATGCGGACGAAGGTTTCTATATCAATTTATGAATTAACGATCAAATGTTTTAGAATTTTTATTGGTGAAAATTGATTTAAGCCACAAGAAAACTCGTTACCACAAAAAATAAGAAAAATAAGAAAAAAAAATGTCAAAAAATTGTTTATATTACACAACTGTATAATTCGTTACACTAAACGAGGAACACGAAACGTAAAACATCTGTTTGCATTCGTAAAAATGCAAAGTCACGAGGATCTCTCTAATTTGACGCTCGCAGAAAACATCGTTTGATCGTTGTAACAAAGCCGGGGGAAGTTTTGTAATGCGCGCGTTAACATAAAGTAACACGCGCAAATATTAAATACTTCTCGATAATATTTAAAGACTCCGAGTGCTAAATTGAATCCAAATATTGACATCGAGTGTAAGTCTTATTTGCCTTCAAAGGCAGCCTTGCTTGAATAAGCACTCGATCTTTTCCTTTTACATCATGAAATTCTCGACGACTTTTTTGTCCATTCTTTGTTCTTTTTCCAGCCCAGAGATCTTTGCTTGAAAATTACGATCGCTTCGACAGAATGCCTTCATATTTTGCGTTTGCATAAGAATCGGTTCATGAAAAGATAAACCGATCTACGAAATGTATTCGAGGATTAATTAACGTGATATACCATCAACTTTGAAAAATAACGTTATTTCAAAAATAATCCTATTTTGAAACGAAGAAAAAAGTTTTTTTTTTTTTCAAAAAAAGGATTGGAATGAGAAAGTTTTTTCTTGATTGTGAAAAAGATTTTTTTTCGGATTCAATGATAAAAAATCGGATTTTCGAAACGGTGAAAATGTTCTCACAGCTGAAGCTCTTTGGAGAAGACAAAACTGGAAACAATTTCGTAAATTGCATGACACTTGTATGAAATTACGCACCGAAACATGATAAACGATTACAAATAAGCTCTGAACAAGGCAGCGCAATAAATCGTGGCTTTTATTACAATCGCAGCTATTAAGGATGCGCGTTAGCGGGCGCTTTAGCTGACACAGATTAGAGGAAGTTGAGGTCCATGAAAGAGATAAGACGTACGCGATAACGCGCGCAGGAAACAACGTATACGGCTTGTACGCCTGGTCGAATCGATTTGACAAAGCAATAAAAGTCGGGGCGTTTCACCGGCGAGTCATCGCCGCACGTTACATATGCAAATGCACACGGTCGATCGCACGCGCTTGTTTTTCGATATCGCAAACTTTTCGCACTCGGCCATAAATTTATATGCATTCATAGAGGCGTCGTGAGAGAGTCGCAAAAACTTGTTTCGGGGCCGCGTGTGAATCGGTTTTTCGGGCACCGAGTCGCACCCACTCGCGCCACATAACGAGAAAGACATCAACGAGTGTTTTCTTTTATTGCAGTTGAGCGTCTCGGTTTACGAGTGCACCGGGCTATACAATTTCGTCATGATTATAAAATATCGTCCACCATCATGACGCTTTTGAAAGTAACTGTTCCAAATTTCAAAATGATATAGTTTCAAAAGAAATTCGTATTCAGAAAGAAACATGCAAAAGATTCAGTGGCAAACTCCAACTGCGTGCTTTTTTACTTCGGTTTTTTATGATAAAGCATAACCGTTCAGAAGAAAATCGGTCGTACGGCAGTTTTATTGTATATTGTTTTTTTTTTTTTTTTTTTTCAAATCGTTAAACGTATTTTTTCTAGCTCGGGGAAAAGTTTATCAAACTTGTAATTATGCGGATAGATATAGAAAAATTTTATGCGAAATCACTAATCATAAAAGTTGGTGATAGAATATAAAGATAAAACTGCATGTACCAACTCATAAATTGATCGACGCAATTGGCATGTATTTTCTATCCTGCGTTTAAATTCCCTTACAAGAGAATTATGTATTTTATTTGACAGCGGAAAACGCATAATTTCTATTTACGTACCTCGTGCCATTTTAGAGCTAAAAAAGGCAAATGCTTTTTGGCGCAGGAGAAAAAAAACGCACTTTTTTATTATGACCGAAACTATATAAGTGTTATACAATACCAAGTAAATGGAAATCCGATTACGAGATAAATTATTTTTTTGTTTTTAATACAGTGAGTGCAATGGAAAATATGTATTTTCTTTTAATTGGTCTAAATAATTGAATTCCGTTCATAAATTTTGATTTATGAACACCTCGAGGAGCGATAATATAAATTTATTAACCGGTTTGGTTTCTCGCCAAAAAAGGACCTCTTTTTAAAACAAAAAAAAAAAAAATAATAATAATAATAATAATAAACAATATCGCAGTGTGTTGGCAAAAATGTAAAGAGTTCCATGTTAATAACGATGTTCGTGCGGTTAAAGCAATTTCTGGCGAGGCGCGGTTTTCACCAAATTAAACAAAACCGAGTTCAAATACGTCGTACGTGCCAAGTACCTGATCCTTCATGCATTGAAACCCTTAATTATGTGGGGTTAACGAGGTCAGTCTGAAATGTTTGTCTCGACGCTTGTCTTGTATAGCGGGATGATGTCGATGTGTGAGCGCGCGAAAGCTTTCGCGATCAGAAACGTTTTTTGGTCTCTGGGCGACGGAGCCGATCCTCTGCCGATTGCATTATACACACTTATTTGGCACTTTCACGCGTGAGATCAAACGTTACGTCAGTGGCGCTGAAACATCGATATTTATCGCGAAAAACGGCGGAGTAATAATCAACGTAAATGCCGCCACCTGCTTTTATTTTTTTTTTTCGTCGCAGCAACTTTTATAATTGTTGCTGCAATTCGTCAGATCATCTCACGCATTTATCGCAATCTCTTATATTTGTGAGAAATGGAGGTGATTCAACTGACATGATTTGCGAAATATCTCTATCGCTTTTGTCTAATGCTTGTCCGTATAGATTACAATCAATTTTAAAATAATCAATACCTCATATAAATAGCAGTTAGAAAATGACTAACTCATTACATTGAAATAATTCTTCACATTGATGACAATTTTTGTTGATATGAAAATTGTAATAAAATTTTAGAGTTCAAAGTTTGGAGTTGCACTTTTGGATAAATCGCTACAGGATATAATGACAAAATCTTGTTTGGCATGAGTTTACGTGAAGATGGATGTTCTTACTGCTTAGATATGGTTTGAAGATTAAGTCACGACGGTTCGAGCCGGGTCACGAGTCGCGTTAGCAAATTAGCATCGCGCGTTATGTAAATGCAGCGGAACTCGCTTTGACCAGCCGTTAAAATGAATACGGGAGCAATTAAAAGGCCAGGAGGACATCGCTTTCACTGAACTGGACCAAAAATGTCACCGCAATTGCATAATGTGCAAGATTACAATGCATTTACATAAAATAAGGTATCCATCGGCCAACGAAAGCGGCCAATCTTCAGCTCGTCGTTAGTCTCCCGACCGGGGAGACGATCGCGGCAAATTGGTCGCTTTATTAGCCGTCAATTGATTTCGACAAGTTTGCCCGATTCGCCCCCCGGACCCGGTTTCACTTTCGAGAAATCGCCAAGTGAATTGCTAATAACTCAAATTGGTCCCTCGACTATTTACGAACTCGTCCCTCTCGAAGGATATACTTTTAAGCAAATTGAATTCGTTTTATTATTTATTCGACAATCCGTCCGAGCGCTTCGAGATAATTTGCCTTGCGGATGAGAACCGATCTCCTTTATGAGCCATAATCGCGCTCTTTTTCAATCGGCGCATTTTATGCAATCGACCGCGATGATTAATTTTGTCCTCGATAAAAGGGGGTTTACACGTTCACAGCGCCGTGACTCACGGCAAATGAATCCGTGATAATATCCACCTGTTGCGTTTGCGCGCAAAAATGCTAATCGGGGGCAATCGCATTGTTAAGCTTCGCGTTGTCCTCTGGAAACCTCTCTCGCCCGCTACAAGGTACATCAATATTGTTCCTTGCGTGACTGTTTCGTTTAGTATTCGTCGTTAAGAGGGATCCTAGTTTTGTTCATACCTGCAAGTGAAACATTAATTATTTTGTTTTATTATTATTATTATTTCCTTTTTTGTTTGCTTCACTTCATTTATTTCGACAAACCAACTGGGCGTACCATAGGGACGACACACGATCCCGTGTTTATGAGCGGAATAAATATATAATGCCGTCAATTACAGCAGTAAAACGTGCATTAAGGACACATTTAAATGATTTTAAGAGAACTGGTTCCGTATCACAAGAGCGGGATGCAAAATAATAGCCCGTCAATTAAGGCACGAGTACGTTCGAAGGTGCAGTGAGTGCCAAAGAGGACTGAAAATTCGAGCCCCGCTTTTATCCTTGAATATATACTTAACGATTTTTATTGATATCACATTGGACGATCGACCAATTTTCACTTCACGCTCTTATTCAAGAATTTTACTAATCCCGATAGGATAGTGTTAATTATACTAGTTTGATATGAAGAATAACAATTTTGTATTAAAAAAAAACCAATTCTCATCATATATAATTTTAATCGTTGATAAAGAATGGGATGGAAATTTTGATTAGTCAGATTATATTTGAGAAAATTAGGATTAAACTTCGAATGAGTGATTATCTGGTTGCAATTTCTGGTTGAAAAATGTTCCTTCCGTTGCATGTGTCCGTGAAAGATGTGGTCGGTCTTAAATTAATGCTTATGGTAAATAATTAATAAACAAGTTACATAGTTTGAACCGCAACGATTAAGTAGAAAGTTATATCTGTCATTTACTCGAAGTAATTGATAAAGTTTCAACTGGTACAGAATGGGGAAAATTTTCAGGTTACAGCCAAATTCTTACATCAAAAAAGAAACGTTTTTTTTCTCTTACATCGAAAACATTTGAAAAATTCCAACTATCAGTCGAGATATTTCAAAAGACTATATCCGGCAACTTTTGTACGCGCAGACAAGGATAAAAAATTAATTTAAGCACGCGCTGGAAACACTTGAATCAAATATCCATCGCAACTTTCATCTAAACAATTTTCGCCGCGTATGCGACCAAGATGGTCAGTGTATTCAAAGTATACGAAACTCTCGGTGAAATAAGTTCCTAAAACGTTTAGCAGGCTATACTTTCGTCGTTAATAATTATAATAGCACACCCTCGCTGGACTACGCGGTAGCCGATAAAAACTACTTTCTATTTATTAGTCGTCCAGAAGAGACAATACCAGTCAAAGAAACTCACATGCGACGTATCAATGGACCGCTTTCTAATAATCTCGTCGCGCAAACGAGCTTGATTTTGATCGACGCGGATCCTTGGATTTTTTTTCCTTCTCGCATATACGATTTTTTGTCCTCCCGGTTCTTCTGCTTTTTACAGTCACGACTATCGTAACAGTACGTCAAAAAAGAAAGACAGACGAAACTTGTTTCGAGTTCCGTTACACCTATCACGAGTTCGATTATGTTTCGACCCATTGTCACACGAAACAAGACGAATGGCACAATTAGCTCCAGCCGCATTCGAACAACGGTGTCTTATAAGTTATAGACGCAAGACAACCTATAGACTTTGGTTTATCGATCCAGTTTTTCCCGTATCAGGAAATCCGTTCGAAAATTAGAAAGAAAAAAATTACACTCCCTCATGGACGGTGTAAATAACTAAATTTTTTTTTAAAGTTCAAACATAATTTAAAAAATGTTTCTCTTAAGAACGTTGAAATTTTTAGTTGGAATTCAAACATTTCCTCGAATTTTTTTTGTTTCATCAAAATTATATAATAAAAGTTGAAATTATTGATTCAAATTTGTCATTCATTTTTGGAGTGTAAATTCATTTTGGAAGAAAAATAATTAGACGTCAAAATTGGAGCAGACAAAGGTATCAAATGAATAAAAATTGTTTAATTTCTCGAGATCAAAACGTTACCATTGATGAAAATAGTTGCACAATTTTTCGTTTCGTTCTCTGTTTGCTCAATTACTTTCATCGCACTCGACTATAATTGCAAATTGCACGCGATGTTAAGTCGCGGCATTTGACGATTTTTTCGATCACACCGTTTCGAAAATGGTGACCTTTTAGTCAAACCAGTTGCAAAAAATTCAATCGAAAAAAAAAAAAGAAATCTGATAGTATGATATATAGCTATGTTTTTTTTGTCGAATGGGCTAAGTTAAGGGAGTCTTTTAAAATTTGTAAATTTCTTATGATCATTGTAGCTCATAAGGCCACAATTTTAAAACACACATAGGTACCTTGAAAAAAATAGAAAAAGCTAGAATCTTATTGAGAAAGCAATGGTACACACAATCACAGCCTACAATTTTCATCGTCATGGTTCTCAGAAGCTAACTGATAATTCAATACGAGCAAAACACTTCCTGATCACGAAAATCCGTCACCTTCATCGTGTCCCATTAAAGAAAATAATTCTGATCGATCAACACACCTCATGTCATTACACGACCCCACAACAACAGATAAATTAATTTCGATTCGCCCTCATGTGGTCCGGGCGTTTTCTCCCGCGCTGATATTCGTTTGAAATTTAAGAATAAAAGAAAAGGCAGGCTGCTAAGGTTTTAGTGCGACCGAAAAAAAAACAGGTTTCTTTTTAGGGTAATGGGAACACAGAGTCCAAACGATTGGAAACAGAAATGAACAGACCGATTGGTGTTTTATGCGAGATAGAGCAAAAGTCGTGAAATAGTTTTGGAGGCAATCAGGGGAGCGGTTTCACCGGAAGACACCTCGGCTGATCCTTTCGTGAAAAATGCGAGCTCGTGGCGTGCACGATGATGCATGATTTTTATCGCAAGTTCGTTAGCTCGATTTAATTGGACGCAATTATTGCACGAGAGTTGGGATTATTTTTGCCTTGATGTCAAGTGAGAACTTTTATCAACGTTTGGTATTATAATTGCGATGTATTTTTAATTGAACAGGTGGAACTCCAATGGTACAAAAATTCTATGAAGTTTTAAAATCTGTTTGATTTGAAAAAAAAAAAAAAAAATAACAAAAATATGTTACAGATTTTACACTTTTACATTTTAATGTACAGACCCTGAACGAAAATTATGTCGATTTTATTTTCTTCTTTTATCGTCGCGAGTTTTGACGATTCAGTGAAAGCTTTGACTTTCATCGTTTCAGTGATCAGCTAGTCTTTCATGTGACGATAATTAACATTTTGAGTACAACAAAAAGTAAGCACGCTGAAATGTTAATTGCTGCTATAATTAAAACAAGTTATCCAACCTAACGTAGTCGCAGGATGTAAAGTCGCGACCTGATTTGAATTTGCATGAACGATCAGCAATGACTTTACCCACAACACCAGCTCGAAATTATTCGAATCAGCTACTCTGTTCTCTGATGAGACTAACAAATTTTATACATAAACAAACTTTCAGACTGAAACAACGTTAACAAATTTGCGAACAAATTAGAAAGAAAGGATATATCTCTGCGAAGAAATTTTTTGCAACAATGCCAGAATTTACGGAAAACTTTTTATCAACGATAAACTGTCTAAAATTTCACTTTTAGAAATTATCATATAGCGCTATATAAATCTACATTTTATTAGACCGTTCTGAGATTTCGCTTATGAAAAGGTATTGAATTAGATACTTAAAAAAAAAGTCCGACTAAATTTGTAGAAATATGCTGATATGGAAGATTCTGAAAAAATTGGCTCTTTAAAATTGCGACGGCTAATTTTTGATTTCACAACCCATCGAAAAGATCCATTTGTACTTCAATCCATCAACCGTTTTCTGCAACCACGTGAAATACATCACATGATTTGAATGCACGGACCAATCAGCGTACATCTTCACAATATTGTAAACAGAACAGCTACAGCGTTATACGACAGTCACACTTTGCATTACGAAATCATATGATTTTACTATCCGGAATACACATTCGAAAGTTATACCAGCCTGATGATACATTACTAATATCCCGTGTGTATTGTATGTCAATAAATCAATACAACATCGTAGGTAACAATATGCCGAGAAAGAATATGCTTTTTTGCACCGCGTCGCGTCTCACGCTCTCGTTTAATTTCGAAACGAATTTAATTCCAATTCTCGGTTTATAAATGAGAGGTGGCTCGAATCAGTTGTGCGTCTTAACGATTAATGAATCAACAAGTTTCCATGAGAAGCCACACGATCCGCGTGAAAAAAAAAAAGAATGATCGGCTGCTGTCACAGGTGCAAAATGTTAAACCGCCCCGATGGAATGTTATTGCATGTAATTGCGATTTATAACGGTTACGCGGAAACGAGCTGGCCGAACGATTACGTTCTTTCTCTTCCAGTCTCTTGTTTTATTGTGCTTCTGAAAAATCAAACGCGATTAGATATACTTTGTTTTATTATATTAACCGCGCCAGGTGTCTAATTCGCATCATAAAACTTTTAAATGCAAAAACATTCGATACTCTTTAGAATTCAAAATTTTTCATGCGGAAACATATTTCGCCGATATGAAATCGCGAGAGGTGTTTTGTCGAGCACAATGCAACGAGCTCGTGAATGTGTCTTGAATACAAATTTAATATGCAACTTCAACGTCTATCGTGTTGTGATATCGTTTCAATTACGTACTCGTGCGCGCTCAAAATTGCGGCATTCAAACTTTGCACCAAGATGCCGAGGCGATAACACTCAGCTGCACTATTTTGTAAAATTCGAGAGAGATTTTACAAAGTCTCGATAAGACACCGAGATGAACAAAACAGGTCACTTCAGTCACTAAACGTCCGACGATAGCAAACACAATTTACATTTAGCCTTCATCTATTAACCTTGCTTGACACCTGAATAATTTTCTCATCCCAAAAAAAAAAAAAACCGAATTCTTTTCATTTGTCAATCTCACCGACGTTCGTTCTTAGAAATCCTTTTTTTTTCTAACCGATCCGGAAAACAAGAATTTCACCTTATTTTTCAAAACACCAAAAAGGTTTATTGAAAAACGGGGTCGATGGTCCTCAAAAGAACCATCGTACTATTCAAAAGCTTTTATTTTCGCACGCACCGCTGAACTAATTACCTACAACTTACCGATTTCTAGGGAGTCCTCTCGTCGGCTGTGGCAAGATGTTGGTCGTTGTGGTATTCTGTTGGAGATTAGCATTTCGGATGCTGCGTTGGTCAGCGGAAGTCCGGGGCAGCCTGGGACTACCGGCTAGCGCGAAGCTGAGCAGGCAAGCGGCCAGCACCGCTTCTCTCATGGTTTCAAATGCCTCGTCACTTGGTAAGTTAATGAAAACCCTGCACAGGCAACCAAACACTCGTCTGTCACTTCCAGTTCGCGTGCTCCACAGAGCCGTATATCCCTCACACTGATCTACTGTTTGTCTCTTTCACTGATGGTCTCTGCTTGTTTACCATCCGAACTACTTGACCACGTTCATTACCAAACTCCACTGAAAATCGTTACGAACCGAAAAGAGATGACAAACACACGTACACTTGGACAAAATGTTCCAGGTCCTGTCGTTCGACCAATGTACCCAAAAACTTGAAAGTCCTTTTCGCAGGTGGTGTCAAGTTGACACCAGCTGGAAAATGGCCCGACCTCAAAGTGTGTGGGTAAATTTGTCGAAACTGCGAGCCCAAAAAGTCAAAGACCAGACGGTGTACTTAGATCTGGTCCCACTTTGAGCACAAGACCGAAACAATATATAGTTACGACTGTTTAAAACGTACGAACGCACGAACCGGGAGAGAAGATCGTCGAGAACGTACTCGCGATGCGTTGAGCCGACGTCTGTCGAGTGTCTGCACTGGCGTGTCGTGGCTGTTTCGCGTAGCCCCCTCGTCAGCAAACGTAATGTGGGGTTACCTCCATTGCAAACTCCACTCGCAGGTAACCAGGACCATGGGCACGCGTTCCCAGTCAACGAAGACTTACTTTCACGTAAGACCGTGCCCGCCTTCTATGAATGGTGGGGCGCTCTCGCTCGTTCTTGACAACGCGTCCAAAATGCGACTGATAAATGGACCACTTCCCTTTCCTTTTTTTTTATTCGCGTTCTGTGGTCTACCGACTTCATGTGGTCTGACCAAAAGCACGCGGAAACCATTTGTGTCCCCCTATTGCACACCGGCGACTTGTAGCGAACTGCAGAATTATAACCGCTGCATTGCTGCGGTCCGGTCAGTGTGCGGTTGGCCCAAAAAGATTTATGCTAAATACGAAACCCTGCGTCTCTCTGAGTTTCGGTTTTTTTTTTAATTGACGCGAGATTTGTCACTTAGGTGGGATCATTATTTTCGTGCTTGACGTTTGGTCGCGCACTGTCTACCATATGGTTCTAGAAAGTAAAGGGAGAAAAAAAACTAAATTGAACATTCAGATAATTGTTGGTATAATGATACCAGAACGTTGCTGGTTAACTGTTTTTTATTCATCTTAATAACATTTTGTTTGCCGGGAATAGTTTTCTTGTGGAAAAATAAAATTGTATTTTAAGTATATAGTCTAAACCTATAATGGATATAATAAAGTTGCAAATATTTTTTTTTTCAAGTTATTAATAACTATAACTATAATCAATCATTACAATTAAAACATTGCAAATACGATAAATTATAAATTTTCAACTTGTAAATAACTGATGATTCATTTATTTATTATTGAAGTTAGGATTTTTTGTTTCAGTTTTTAAAATTACTTTACACTTATGAATTTTGATTGATACATTGAAAAGATAATATTAATAAAGCAATAAAATAAATAATCAAAAGAAAAGGACAAATTAACGTAAGAAAATTAAAATGCAAATAAATTACAATGATTATTTAATCACATAATCCATGTGATCTTCATACCATTGGTATTCTTCTATTTATAAAAACAGGTCCGACTTTAGAGTTGCGTCAATTTTGGTATTATAATAAATTATGAATCAGTTCCTTGAACTGATATTGTTGGTCAAATATATTTTACGTTTCACATCGTTCATTGTTTTTCTTTTCATACGAAATATTCATTTGTAAATCTTGCCATTAAAATTTGAATAATCACGATTCAATTTATGACATATGTATGAACAAACATTTACCGTGTTTCCGGTAAAAGTAAAAATGATCGCACATTATCCCATATTACACTATGTTGGAACAGACAGTGATGCAAGTCATGTTGCCGTTTAACAGGCTCGTCAGTTTCATCTCTCTCATTTTCTCTGTCATTAATCAATGAAAACTTAAAAACAAAAGCTCATTATTGGGCACAATTTTATTATATAATCAAATCAAACAAAGCGAACCAGATTTTGTGTCTTTTATTTCTTCAATACCATAGAAAAAAAGTCAACAAAACAATTTCGACAAAATATTTCGATTTCATAATTTAAATTTACACTCCATTTACTGGGTTGAAGGAAACCATCAATAATTGTATTGTTTCGTTAGTCAAAAATAATTTGGACAAATGATTGTTTAAAACAGTGTGAATAAGAAAAAAAGGGGGGAAAAAAATGAAAGCTCATAAAATGATTCTCACAATTGTGGGAAAAAATGCTGTATCTGACCTGCTGAACCCAGTTAAAAAATGTAAACAATTAAATGAATATGCTTAGTCATATGCGCAGAGTTACACGCAATTATATACTCCGAAAGCATTTCTCAACGACTGACCGCGACACTCATGAGTATTATTAAATCTTAAACACGTATGCCAAATTAGAGACCTTTTGGCCATTTTTATAGCAGATAAATTCATATTCAAAAAGGATTACAGTATGCGAACGTTACCGTACTCATTATATTATTACTAATGTGCCTTATATAGTTAGACTGTGCATTGAAAAGGATAGAAAGTAAAAGTACCTTAACTTGACACGATCAAAAGCGACTCTCAGAAATTAAACTGTATCACCATTACATTTCTCTCTCCATTCGAACAAAAAGATTAAAGTTGAAACAAAAATGAAACCCAACCTTTTTATCGGTATGCCAATTTTACAATTTCAAACCAATTTTGAATAGAAATTCAATTGTTAATGTTTCATTGTGTCATTATGACGTAATTCTTTTTTTCTTATAACCCCAAATTCCATCACGACGACACTTTCACGATTTTTTAATGTTCAGTTTTTGATGACACTCTTACTTTTGCATGCGCGTGAAGCCAATGAAAATCTTTGATGGTCACACTCCAATATCTTTTACCGATTCACTTTAATACGATCGAACAGCTATTTAGCATAAATATTTATCTCGAATTTCTATTAGATTGCGCCAAGTGATTTATTAATTATGATAATTTGCTCTTTAGAGGTTAGAGAAAAAAGTGTTTTAACGCGTGCTGGAAAATGTAAGAATTTCAATGAATGACAACAAACGATCATTTTTGTTTGAACTTATCGTGTGTGTACACAAGAATTGATCGAGCGTTAAATTCGAAAAATTTTATTAATGATGTCACATGAAATGAATTAGCTGAAAATGAATGAAATGTTTATTGATTTAAGTAATTTATTTATTATTTGTAGAATAACCAATGGTTTGATAGAGAAAATGTATCAAACAATTGATCGGCAGACGATCTAAAGAAGATTATATTTTGGATGAAATGAAAAAAAGAAATTCCAAACGAAATCGTGTTTTTGAGATAAAATTTGATAAATGATCTTAAGAAAAAAAAATGTTTTTGTTTTGTTTGTTTTTTTTTCAAAATATTAAAAATTTTATTGAACTTTTTTCAATTTCCAATCACCATTCAATTCGTTTACATTCACGTGTGTGACATAAGAGAATCGAATTTTAGATTTTTCATCGGTTATTAAAATTCATATGTAATCATGAATAATAATGACTGATTATACACAAAGGAAACGTAATCATGCTCAAGTGGCTTCATATATGTAATTACAAAAAATTCGTTACTTTGAACATTCATTGCTCAATAACATTTGAATGCAACGATTAGCATCAATCATTTTTCACACGAAAAATATACAAAATAATGGTCGAAAAAAATCCAGTTTACAAAAAAGACATTCTTTCATCGGCATTTCATAATAAAATCATAAAACTGCAAACATTGCAAACGAAAAGATAAGGAAAGTTAAGAATGAAATAAAAAACGAGCTATAAATGATAAAATATGTTCAAAATAAGTTTCAATCAGAAAAAAATAACAAAAAACAATTTTCCTTCATAAGAATCATTAAACAATAATCGTGAATGTTTTATTGTTGTTTCGCGCGAAAAGAGATAATCAGATACGTTTTTTCGTGGTGTAATAACGCGATCATTGGCGTTTTTCTTTTCCGGTATCCGCGCGAGCGTATACTCCGAAAGCCGAATTCTGCGGCACATTATTGTTATTAAGATATGATTGCCGGTATTTACCGTCCGTTTATTTAATACCCAGCACAAAACGTTTATGCCGCCGCTCGAATTCGAATCAAAGGCGAAAGTTGCGTTAGCCTTTTTATTTTCATGTTCTCGGCGCGCTTCATAAAATTAATCCAAGACAATTGCGATAATTGCGCCTCTGTTCGCGATTTACTCGCACACCTGTCGCACTCCCACGCTTGCATGGCGATCGTGACTGGTCAGTCATTTGTCCGTCTTGTAATCAGAACTATAAAACTATTTGTTATATAATTTTCACGTAGTCTCATTGATAGAAGGCGAGTTGCGTGAATAAAATAGAATAAGAGGAATCGATTAAAACAAAGTATAAAACGAATGAACTTTTTATATGAGATATAACAGCAATCTTGCAATTTGAGAAATAATTTTTGATCGTAATTAAAAACTACTGTTCAAAAAAAGGGTTATTTAATTGGTATTTTAACTATCAATCGATGGAGGGTAAAAAATGTGAAATTGGTGTTCATTATAGTTTATTACAACGTAATTCAATTTTTCTTTCTTTTTCTTGGGGTTTCATAAAAATTTATATAACTGTCGCATTAATCACAGATCAGGTGTCTGATGTGGAATATGAAAATCGATCTATTCAAAGATTGAGTGAAAAGTCAAGAATTCTTCGCACTCGCGTACCGATTCCAATGGCGTGCAAGGAGAACGGTAGAAATAATAAAATAGTAACGCGATCACGAAGAAATGAATCATAAGTCAATGTTGTATCGGTTTTTTTTAATTATTATAATTAATCACAGCTTAATTGTTATTTCGTCAGAATGGAGTAGATACTATTCAAGAGTTAATTATAAAAAAGTTTAATTACAATTGCAATTTGTCATTTCATTTTTTTTTTCATAATAAACTTTTCTTTATTAAACCTATTGAATAAAATTTTTATATTGAAAATGTTTCATAAAAAAATGTCTTCAAAAAATATTTTTTTTAGAATATCAAACATCAATTTTGTTGATTTGAAATAAATCAGCCAGTTGAATTATCACTCAGCCGTGATCAGCGATTAACGAATTAATGCGCCTGCAAAAAAGCATTTTCTCACATATTATTCAGTGAGCATGTTACATATATATATATATAAATCGCGGGCAATTTCCTCATTCGTTGTCTGACGTGTCTATCGCTTTTTCGCCAAGAAAGAAGTTGATATTAGTATCGTTATTTGGAATCTGACCAATATGTCGAACTAATGGCACTGCAAACACAATTAAGTCTCGGATAAAAGGTTAGATATTGAATTGTGAATACGAGAGAACGGAAGTTCTTTACCTTGAAGCAACAGCGGCAGACATACAAGTTGAACATAAGCTGCAACACCACTCGGCAAAACGAATTTTGCAACATGTAGTGGCATTTAAAAATCGACTATTTCCCTGTACAACTCTAAATTCTTTGCCAACTTTGCTGTTTGCCTGTCAAACGATTATCATGTCTCTGCATTTTATTCCAATAATTTTCTTTTTTTTTTGTAGTATCAAATAATACAAAGTTTTATGCTATACAATCGCATACTTGAAAATTTCTATACACTGCAAAAAAGCTATGTTACATTTTACACAATAATTTATGTTGTCCAAACTTTTTTCGTCACTTTTTGTTATGTAATACCAATGAATAATAATACACACTATCAGGTTTTCTGTTCCCCATAATATTATTCATCTTAGAAGTTTTCTAAGTAAATAATCTAATCAAAGACAAAGTAGCGACTGGTAATTCGAATTGTTATTAATTGCATCGACGGGCTCAATTGAATATTCATAACTCGATTATCATAAGGCCCTGTCGCTGGCCATTTGCGCGCAGCCGCTCAATAGAAAAGGTCAATATTGCGATTGTATAATGAAAACAAGTTAAATACAGCCGTCGAACAATTTCCAATTTATCCGCGTCTCGCGCTGTTGCGACACTTTGTGCTTATTTTCTGTCTCAAATGCTCTTCTGATTTTTGAACTCCGGATTTGGATTTGAGAAAGTGCGCGCGCGGTGGTGTATACATAAATGCGCCGGCTAAGTCGCCGGCGCTATGCGATAAAAGTTTATTGATTGGTTGTAATCAACAAATAGAAAGGTAAATCCGGGCTACTTCAAGGTAAAGTGGAACAAACGCCGTGTGCGATAATTGAAATTCAATAAACGATCGCAAGCGGCTATCGCGATTGCACATGGCAAGATTCAGGCTCTGTTCCAGAGGCGCAGTCGGTACACGATTTTGTTTACGAAAAGAAAGTATACACACTTTTACGCCCATTTTCGGCGATGAATTTTACAAAAAAAAAAAAAAGAAGGATAAAGAAACAGACATCCCTTTTGTCCTGTCAGATTGCAGCGGCGATTGTCCACCCAAACCAGCTGAGAGGTCTTTATCATGATCTGGTTCGCATTAATCAGTCAAGTGATTGCTCTGTAATTTCCAAAAAACATTCAGATAGATCTCACCTTATAATAAGATACTTGCACGAAGAAACGAGTGGCCCTTCGGTGAGAAAATCGGTTCATGACCAAGTGATGAATTGATTGGTGGTCAACCGCCTTAACTGATGATTAATATTATATCCCCGGACAGTCTGATGAAAAGCGTTTGTACACACGAGAAATCGTAAACGTCACTCTGTCAAATAACGGCGAAAGATGTGCGATAAATAATCAAAAAGTAAAAATTGTTTCTTATTGATGATTTCTTGTCGTTTAAAATAACGTATACGAATTCTCTTGGATGGAATTGTGATGAAAATTGTGCCGCGATTCTTATCAAAGAGGGACAATTAATAGGTGGCACGAAAAAAAAAAAAAAAAATACATTGTGCGAAGGATATTCCCACTGTGTCAGTTCTCTTCGTACCTATGCACTTCCTTAAAAATGTACAAATCCATTAGCATAAATCAGGCTGAAGAATGCATATTTACATTATACGCGAATAACAAAGGACTTTTACAACGAGTGCAACAATAAACCACAACAACTATGTTATTAACGCCTCAGGCCAATAAAGTACCAGCTATATGATTTACGTGATCTTGCAACTCGACTGTAGACTGGCTCTAAAAATGATCTATTTCATACAACCTTTTTCATTCAAAAAAAAAAAAAAAAAAGAAACAAAACAAATAAATAACAAATGAATAATTAAAAAATAAACTAACATTTTTTTAATGTCAAATCATGTTTTCCCTCTGAGGTTAAAACAAAATGAACAATGAAAGCGAACAATTTGTTGACGAAACATTTTCTCAAAGTGAAAGAGAGTGAAATGAATTTGGTGGGTTTGATGCGTCAATATAGTGAAAAATTCGTACCATTTGTCGTTTCGCGTTTATTCATTGAAGCTGTAACTTATCATATTGAAACAAATGGGAAGCGTCAATATAAACATTATGATTGCCGTTGATAATAATAAATCAAATTACAGGCACAAACTTAATGAGCCACTTTTGGCCAGTCGGACATTAAATAACGTTTTCACTTGATTGTAATGACTTTTTCATGTGTCATTTTGTCTGTAATTACAGACTGCTTCCGACGCTGTGTTTCTCTCGCAGTGGGAACAAGAGAAGGCAGTAGGCTAACGCTCTCGTACATGCGTTTTTGCGAGCAGCTTTCTTGGTTCAACACAAGCGAGAGAGGGTCGAGTGCAGCAGGAACACGGTCACGCATAAATTGATAGCGTGGGCGTGAAGATCGTGCACAACTCGCGGCACAATACGCCCTGCCTAATAATTTGATTGTAGCGACCCCTCCGCATATCGATTTAAACACTCTCTGACCTGGCAAACTCGTGAACGCAGCATTCTCTTAGACACTCCAATATGACAACCCACAAGTTATGACAACTTATGTTACGTCTTATTGCTTCATTAGCTTCCCCGTCGATCAATGTTAATGCAATCGTCTGTGACTGATGTTATTGTTCCACAAATTTTATTCTTTGCATACTTTTATTTTCTTCTTTCTACTTTATTATTTCATATTTTAAACTGTGAACAAAATGATTTAACTTTTTTTTATGTTTGAATTAACTCGATCCTTTTTTGTTTTCGTTTTTTATTTTTTTTTTTTTTTAAGAGGGATTTTTAAATTAAAAATGAGAACATTAAAAAAAATAAAAATGATGCAGCTGAGATGGTATGGCTGTTAATTAATGTAAAAAGTATATTATGTGAGATCATCATTTGCAATATAGGATTATCATATTACACGTGTGAGATCAGGCATATGCAATTTATCACTACGAATTAATATTGCTTCTAATTACAATTATAGACATATCGTGTTTTACAAAAAATTGGAATACTAATCCCCAGGATTCCTATCCATCGACCAACGCCTTTACCTTAATCTCTTTCCATTTGTCAGTTGCAACCAACAATAATGCGAACGAATTCAAATTATGGCATTAACCTGGATATTTTTTATTTTATTGTAAGGTTCAAAGGAATCGATTTTTCAGCGTAACTAATCGTTTCCAGTCCCACACAATGTAGAGTTTAAGTATACAGCTATGTAACCGGCAATTTGAAAAATATTAATTTTTTTTATTGATTCGAACAAAGTATCCTTGGAGAGTGCTCATTTTTTATGAATAATTCATCGGTATGTTACAAAAGTTGTACAATATCGCCCATAAGAAGTTCGTCGCGTTAAAAATTCGCAACGACCCGAGAGACCTAATTAACTCGAAGTTTAAGTATACCCCAAGTTGAAATAAATATCACAAGCGGTGTCGCGGATGCACGACAATATATGCCGGCGATAATCTTCGTCGACGAATTCACGGTGCATAATTACAATTAAACGAAACTCCGAACGATTTGCATTCGCGACCAATTGTTGTAAGAAGCTCTTGGCCTGACAAGTTTGAACTAACGATTAACAAACGTTCTTTCACTTTCTCGAGGACTTTCTTTCTTTCCTTGTTTTTAACTTTTGTCAAGTTACAAATTTTTCTTAATAGATTGAAACAAATTTTCTCAAAGAATTGACGGAATTATAGAGTCGAATATTTTTTTTTTCACTATGTTTCAATTGAAACAAAGAAAAGTAAAAGTTGTAATAATAAAATTGACTTGCAAATGTCGATGACAATGGCAGGCCCAAAGCGAAAAACCTTAAAGTCTGACATTAAAGTTGAATTTATTAGAGGTCTAATTTAAAGTGACTATATCGACCGCGAAACAGCTCTTTCGAAGTTCGCATATAAAGTGGAAGGCTGAATCGCATCACAGGGTGTAGAGTTCGCGGAGGAAAGTGACCCCTGAAGCCAGATTTCAATGATGCTTTCGGCACCGAGCTGAAAAATGAACGCCAATGACAAACAGTGCATTACTGTCAGCCCTCGCGCATAACACTGCCTGTTAAAACATTCCGACGGCAGTCTCGCGTGTAGTTATGCGTAATGTATGCTCGTTGAGACGGCGAGATTTTGAGCGCGGCGCGTTGAGCAGCCTGCACAATAACGAACAATAACTTAACTCCAGTGGTAGCCGTATTCCTCGCGGATTTACATACAATTATGCATTTTTGCCCGCAAATTATATTTAATAAAAAGCTATCCGCTCTTTGAGCTTTTTTAATTTCCTGCGGAATAATGTAATGGTATTTATTGTCCGGGTAAAAGACTATCTATTCGAACATTTTTGCAATCCTCCCCAAATACCATTTCGGTTTTTGTTTTTGTCGCACAATAATCCTCCGATTTGCATAAGATAGACAAATGTTGCTAATCTGCCTGTTAATATAAAATTAATTAAAAACACTGAAATTAATTCAGTCATAAAAAAGTCACGTTCAAATAAACATGTACAAAGTTGGGAAACATTTTTTTGAACGATCAAATTATTTGTCAGAATTATATGTTTTGCGAAGTTTTATAAAAATTGTTATCATGGTAATTAAATCGGAATGGAAATGTCTTATTTAATAAAAAAGTACTCTGTTATTATACATCACTCTTATTTTCATAAATTCAGTCACTGGACCAAAGATTGAAGTACTTATGAAAAACATTCGACCGGTTCCTGGTATAATAATATACCAACCACCAACATTTCTGGTATTATTTTTTTTAAGTGACCATTTGCAAAAGTGACTATTTTGCAACTCGTTAAATTCATGAAACTGGATCAAATTTATGTAAGATATTTTATATTTTATTTTATCAATATTACTTTTAGCTTATTTATAAATATTTCATCTTAATATTTGAACATTCTTGTTGATTGTGATAGACAGATCAGAACAAGTCCATTGATTTCATGATAAATGAAATGTTTATTATTCTAAGTCGATTCAAAAATATGCAATAAAATAAACGCTTTCATCACAAACAAATATATATACGCCGAAAAATGGAATGATTATATCCTGAATTGATGAATAAATTTTTGAGTTTCAAATGGATTCAAAAAATAACTTCTTTTGTTTCTTTTTCGCTTTTATTTGACAAGAAATGAAGTAATCAAGAATTGAATTCTTGATGAAATTTATAGCAGTAGTTGTTAACATTATTATTGAAAATTTTTAATTGAGAAGTAATTTATTATCTTTTTCATTCGTTTATTACAAAAATTGATTAGAATCAATCGATTGTTAATATTTCAAAGAATCGATCGTAATCGCAATCGGTCATTTACATCATCTACAGATATAGTACCGCATAGTACACGGATAAAATTAAAACTGACCGACCTATGTGTGACGTACATGGGTGAAGGCCGTGTGGAATGAAATTAAACAAGTGACGCATTAGGACAATAACCTGTGTACGTCGTTTGTTTTTTTTTATTCCTGTTTTTTGCATGACTCAGCCGTGTGTTACACACAACTCAGCCGGTTGATACACACAAGTCAACTGCCCACTAAAGCGACTTAACCGCTTATGTGCAAATGTTAGATGTAGCTTTGTTAATTTGTTTGACCTTCCTGCCTTTTCACGAGTCAAGAAACTCATGCTATACTAAAACCTAACTATGCGCGTTTGAAAATACTTTTTCCTGATGAGTATAGTTCGACTCGTCTATCAAATATGATATGAAATATTAGTTTCGTCTGTTTCCTTGCGCTTTTAGTTTGAAAGTAAGAATAAACAGAGCTGTGTCAATTATAATTTATTGTCGCATACTTAAGGTGCAGTGTACTTGAAAATTTTATCTTTATTTTTTGTCTTTGTAAGATAGTGATTTAGCACAATTTCAGTGTGAAATTCATTCAATTGTACCAGTATTTTGTCGCGTCTTTCAACATAAAGAAGTAAGTAAAAGTTCAAAACTTATTAATGTAATTCGGTCATCAATCTTGAGTCAAAATAAAAATCCTTATATAGATTATATAAAACTATCAACTAAAATTGAATAGATATAAAACAATGAATATTGTTTTATACTTTTTTTCTTTCTTTTCTTTTCTTTCTGTTTTATTACTAAACTATTTTACGAACATAACCTAAAATGCTCGGATTGTTACAGATTTTTGAAACTTCTATCTTAAATCATAGATTGGTATTGTTTTTAATTCACTTTTAATATCTCCAGTCATTGTACTTTTGTAGAAACAGTTTTTTTTTCACTTTTACCATGAAAATTAGATAGTTTTCCTTGCAAAGTACTGATTTTCGTTATCAATTTACCAATACCAACAATTTAAACACAAAACATCGTTAACTTATGCGCGAATGAACTTCAAATCATTAATTCACTTGAAAATTCAATATTGCATCAATATTTCTTTCAAAGATTCATATTTTTCTTTGCATTGTTGATAAAGTTTATATAACCGTTTAATTTTTTAAATCACTAGCCAATGTTCTTGATGAAATCCTAATTTCAAAAACATTTTACCAGACATGAAATCTTGAACAAGCGAACTACTTCAATTACATTTTTTCTTGTTTTATTTCTAATTTATTTATTCTTTTTTATCTTTTTTATAGGTATTAAACATGAGTATTTATAGCGAGAAACATGGAATCAACGAAAATTATTTGCGACAACATTTAAATAATTACTGTCGCATAGAAAATATATCGGAACCAGAATTTGTGATAAATAAGTGTTGTCAAAAAGGTGACAACTTTACTGGTCATGTTTACCGTGTTATTGTCACTGGAACAGTCAATGGGAAATCTAAAACGATTCATGGAATTCTCAAATTAGCTTCAAAAAGCGAAAAACAAAGGATGTTGGCGCCATCTATAAGATGTTTTTTCCTTCGCGAAATCTTATTTTACACAAATGTGGTGCCTTTGTTCAAGGAAGCTGGCGTCGAAGCACACAATATTCCCAAATTGCTTTATGCCAATGATGAAGAATTGAATGAGGTAAAGTTTAGGAAAACAACGAAAATGTTTTAAATCATTTTCTTTGATCTTTTGTTTTAAATTTATTTCATGCACAGAATTTATACGATTCATTTTGTATATAAAAAAATTTATTTTTTTTTTTTTTAATTTCAACCTTTTACTTTCAATTATTGCAAAATGACTTTTTCGTATGCTTTTGAACATTCTTTTGTTTCAAAATACCGTTCAAGGCAATTAATTAATCCGGGACTTTTCTTGTCATAAATTTTCAAGCAATTTGATTGTAAAGTGATTTTCTCGCTCGCGCTGCCTGTGTTCTTGATGCAGTTACTCAAATTCTTACAATTCCTCATTCCGAATTGCACAATGTTAGACTGTTTTTTTCTCTTCTTCTTTGCTGCACTGAAAGATTGACCGTGTGAGAAAATGGAGTACCTTATGCGTCTTGTTTGATGCACTTTCATTTAATGAAAAAATTACCGGCGCGATTGTTACGATTCGTCTCAACGCCGCACGTTGCTTAACGTGTCGGCAATCGAATGCTAAAAATGTTGCCAAATTTAAGCGCTGCCGCAATCCACTAAAGTTAAATTTAAACTGAAAAATTCCAATAGACTAATTTTAATTTCGTTCTTGATAATAAAACGAAACTGATGAATCAAACGTCAGCTTTGATTATCATTTTTAAAAAATAATTATCACATTACGAAACCCAATTGATATATTAACTTTTTAATTAAAATTAATTATGATTTTTTTCTACATTTATGCAAGGCTCTTTTGTTGGAAGATTTAAGTGTCCGAGGATTTGCATCCATGAAGAAAGACAACTCTGGAAACAAGAGAGAAACAAAGATGCTGGATTACAAGCACGCATCACTGGCCTTACGCAACCTTGGTAAATTTCACGCGAAAACTTTCATTGTTCGCGAAAAACGGCCCGACCTTTTCAAAAAACTGCAGGCTATCAAGGAGCCAATATTTTTTAATGTAGAATGTCAACGACCATACGTCCAGATGATTTTTGGCATTATGAAACCAGTAAGATATTTAAAATAATGTAGACTTGAAAAAAAACGTTTACAGTCACATTATAATACATACTTATAAACAAATTTGTATGACAGATTGTAGAAGAAGATGCTAACGAGTACCAGAAAATGAAGTTCAGAATGTTTGAACAAAATTATTTCGATCACATCCAATTCGCCTTGGACGGAAAAAACGCGGAACCATTCGCTGTATTTTGTCATGGAGATATGTGGTCAAGCAACTTGATGTTCAAATATGACCAGGTATATTATTAACTTGATTATTAATTTTCAGCAACTATAAATAAATAAATAAATTGACATTTTTTTAGGATTGTTCCGATCCAAAAGACGTCTACTTCTTAGATTTTCAGATCTGCCGCTACACATCCCCGATAACTGATATTGTTTACATGGTATTTTGCGCTAGCAATCCTGATATGCGTAAAGACAAATACCAAAGTCTTCTGAAAGATTATCATGATTCTTTGAGCGAAGCTTTAAAAGAAGCGGCTTTGAATCCAGAGAAAGTATTTTCGTTCGACCAATTCTTACAAGAAGTATCCAAGTTTGCAAGTTATGCCGGTGTTATGGCTGTTTTTGTTAATCACTTGATCACTGTCGGCGAAGATGACTACATACCAGAATTCGGTGAAGACATTCAAGAACCTCTGAAGAACATGATAAATAACAACGATTTCTACAAAAAATGCATCAGGCAGTTATATTATGAACTGATTGAAAATCGCTATATTTAATTATTATTTAACAGGCAACTTGTAAACAAAATATGTATAAATATTGACAAAATGAATACAATTCAATGAATACAATTTTAACGGTTGCATTATTTTATGATCCTTAACCACATTCACATCGTAATTTATCATAGTCCGTGAGCTATCAAATAACTCACTGTTTAAGCAGGCATAGTCTTTGAATCGAAATAAATACAATTACCTATGTTGTTTAAAATCATCGAATTAAGGTGGAGAAAAAGTATGAAAAAGTATTTGCCATGATTGTTTTTCAATACTTTTAAATTAATGAGAGTAAATTCAGTTTTCACAGTTACGCGTTGACATTAAACAAAAATGATTTTATGTTTTGTAAAATCTAAAATGGAAACGTAAAATGGTTTGAAAAAGTAAAATCCTGAATTATATTCTTAAAAAAATGTTTAATGCTGTAATACAGTATCAGATTGTTTGAACAATTCTAACATTGAGAAAAGATTATATTTAAATCATAGTAACATCATTCAAACGAATACAAGAACAATTTGGCCGCAGAATCTTTGATCGATAAAAACAACTGTAATGATTATGCTTAATGATAAAGACAACGCAGATTACAGTGGCTCATTCAAAACTAACCAATATATATACAAATTCATAGAACAAAGTTTTATCGGTTGCAGTAAACATTCGTCACCATAGTTTGAGTCGAATTTAGACGTAAACGTATTAAACGAGTAAATATTTTAAAATAAATAAATTTTCTGATTAAGATGTACATTCAATTTCAATGGAGCGTATAAAGTTGGTAACCCCTCCCCCCCCCCTTAAAATCGTTGAATAATTATATGTATAACAATGATAAAATACTTATACTAATTTTCTCAGCATAAAATATTTCTTATTTTTCCGCAAATCGATGTGATGTAATTTTCATCTTATAGTATAATTTAATTTATTACAAATATTGATAACTTTGTGATTAGTATCTATTGTTTTTATAAATAATTTTAAGTAGTTATCGTATGCCTATTCAATCGTAGTTTCAATATTAAAAATTATCTTTTAATTACCACGTAATTAGAGTCTCATGGAGAAATTAATTGTTTAAAAAGTCGCTTGCTGAAATATTGCGTTGGTCCAAATTGTAAAAAAAAAAGAAATATTGATTGATCAAAACTTACAAACAAACCCAAACTGTTATGATGATAATCACAGCCTATCACATGTTTTAGTAATATGGTCTTCTGGGATTGTTCTGAAACAGATAAATAAAAAACGTTACGTCTTTGCCTAATACTCTAATGAAAATCTCAGAGATACTTCGTTTACAAAATTCTTACCAAAGGATTTGGCCTAAATCTGTATGCAAGCATCATACGTTTTCTGTATGCGTCAAATTCATCATCATCTCTAGAAATGCCATCAGGTCTCTCAGTACCTAAACCAGCGCTGTCTAACCGGTTGGTTGCTCTAAAATGTTAACCATATTTTAATATAAATTAGTCAAACTCAAATTTTGTGTTCTCATAATCATTTAGGCTACATACTTATTTACAGGATCTACTCGACCACTGCTATCACTTCCCAAACCTTGACCTTCGCTCCATCCAAGTTTTTGCAACATTTGAAAACCTAAAATCAATTATTTCGTTAATATTTTTGTTTCATTTCAATTTTTATCTTACATTTATTTACATAAATCATGTTTTTTGACAATGAAATACCTATATTGTCTTCTTTTAATTTGTACTCCTTGTAGTCACTGAGATCAGGTTCTTTTCCATGCTTGATGGCACTGTACTGTTCCATAAACTTCGTTAGTTCTTCTGGTGGTAGAAAATCGCCAATGTGATGCTTGCCTTCAGCTTGAGCCGTCAATTCTTCAGCCCACATTTGAGTAGCTTCCATTTCTGCGTGACGTATTTTATGTTCCCATGTGCCACCTTCTGTTTCTTCATCACTGTCATATTCGTATTTGTGTTTTCCCTGAGCTTCTAACCGTTTCACCTCTTCCCGTTTTTTCAACAAATTTTGATATAAAAGATTGATCTAAAAAGTTAACCATTATTAATCAGTAGCAATTCATTTTTTTGTATACATTTTTTCATGGATGCCAATTGTCTTTGCACAATCTCACCTTGTAATGATCTTCAGCTTTTTTCCATTGCTCCTCACTTAAATCTAACGTTCCAAACGTTTGTCTCGCGTACTGAAGCAATGCAGGATCGCTCCTTGATACTTTAGTTAGCATTGGGTTCTTAGCTTTTGGTTGACCTTTTGCTGGAGGTAGAACTGGTTGACCGATTTGACCAGAAATAGCAACACCTTGTTGTGCTGCTAGAACATTCACAGTTGGCAGAGTAACCTTATTGTCTGGATCTCCCCAGCGACTTCGTCGTTTCCTTTTTCTTTCTTCTCGATTGTCCTCTTTCGGTCGCTCTAAAATTATAATTCTCGTTCAAAATTAATTAGAAGCTAACTCGTACTCTGGTTTTCATGAAAAATGAAAAAATTGAACAAATACCGTTATGTGTATTTTTATGGTGCTTGTCCCCATCTTCATTGTCACTTAGAGCATCTTCAGGACAGTATGGTTCTGCGCCGCTGTTTCCTTTATTTTCTCTGCTAATTTTTTCAGCCCGGAACTTTGCCACCAATCCCCTGTACTGCAGGTAAGCTGCACTTTGCTTTTGGTGCAGAAACCTTGATTAAGATAATACTTAAAACTCTGTCAAGTAAGATGTATTACCTAATTACAGACTATCTAGCTGAAAAACTGTGCAGCGTTTTTACAGCCATAAAAACTTACAATTTATTAGCCATTTCATTTGTATAATTAAATTATATTATCAGCAATCAATTTTAATTCAATTTGTTAATCCAGATGTAATACAACTGGCGATTTTAAATGCCGCAGTTGACTCAATTTAATTTTACATTTACTGATTCTATCTTGTTTGCTGTTATCAAATTATTATTGGATTGTCTGTGTTCTCATCAGTTAATCATAACGTTATGAATTAAACAATTGTATGAACAAAATTTAATGAAAATTTCACAAACTTTGAAATATTCAAAATGTAATATAAAAAACCTACTGTCAATTATCGTCTATCAGTCTAAAACGAATGTTCAAATTACCATAATTTTGGGTCTTGTGCATTTTTTTCGCGGGCTTCCTGTTCAATCTCGTCTCCGCATTCTGCAACAATTTTAGCCAGCTGCTCTGCTTCTGTTGAACATACTCCAAAATGTTTATTATCTACTCAAACTTCAGTCATTTCAGCTACTGCAGTGATGTTTCATTATAAAACAAAAAAGATGAAAGCAAATCTAATTCTTTCCTTAAAAACAAAAAATCATCTCTTTTCTTTTACCTTTGCCTATTTGTTCCCCAGTTTGGAATCCAGTAGGTGGTTGTATAGGTGGTGGAAGTTGTACATTAGGTGGCGCCACGTTAAGAGGTACTTGACTAGGAAGTGGATAACTTGTCGGCAGAAGATGGGGTGCCGGTGGTGGTGCATTCTGTATGATGGAAGGTGGCGGGACATTGGGAGGTGGCACACTCGGGGGAGGTATGTTCAAATTAGGCGGAGGCACCGAGCTAATAGCCGAGGGCACCGGGGGTGGCCCGGACAGCAGCATCGAAGGCATCACGTTCGGCGGCGGAATGTTGGGGACATTCGAAACCACAATAGGCTGAGGTGGCGCTGGCATTGGGGGTAACATGTTCGGCGGCATCTGATTCATCGGAGGGATCATATTCGGGGGCGGTAGATTCGTCGGCGGAGGCATGTTAGGTGGCGGAATGATGTGCTGCTGTGGGTTCGCCGGTTGCATCTGCATGTTGGGCGGTGGAACGTTAGTGTTCGGAGGCATGCTTTGGATCTGAGGAGGTGGCTGTCTTATCAAATGGGGTGGCGGCACAGACATCCTCGGCCCGTTGTCCATCGGTTGGCTATAACTGTTGTTCATGCTCTTTGGATTTGGCATCCGCTGCATGCCAGGCGGAGGAACGTTAGGTGCCATGGATCTTATGCTAGGTGGTGGTACATTCGTGAGCTGCATTATAGGCTGGGACATCAGCGGAGGAATGGACGAAGTCGTGTTCTGCTGGTACTGCTGCTGACTGTAATTTTGTCTGGGTCCGTTAGACGAAGACTGATGATAGCTGTGTCGTGAGTCGCCTGGTGACGAGCCTCTGTGCCTCGTAGGAGACGGACTTGACGAAGAACTGTGGCGCCGCTCCGAGCTCTTGTTACCCCAGCGCGAATCGTTTCTGCGCCGGTCCCTGCGCATCTCGTAGTCCCTGCTCTTGCTGTCGCTGTACCACCGTCGGTCATAGTTCCTCTCTTCTTTTTTGTCTTCTCGCTTGTCCTCCTGTTTTGATTGTGACGACTCTTGTTGCTTTGCAGAGCCCTTGTTGCTGGCGATCTTCTTGAACTGGTCTAGAAAGCTGCCGTCGTTGGCGAACAGATTCACTGTCGGCGACACAGTCAACTTCTCGTCCTCTTTCCTATAAATAAAAAGAGATTAGATTCTTGACCTCGTAGCAAACGAAATGACTACTCAGGTGACTAATTTAGACTCTGGAGTGAGTAATTTGTTTTTGAGAGAGGATCTGCTCGACCTTACAATTATATTATCATTTAACATTATGCTCGAGCATGTTACTCTGACGGTGAAAAGAATTGTAAATGGGAAGCAACATTATTTCTGAAGTTGGTAATAAATTAATGCTTCTGTATTTTTCATGATTTATTTCGCAAGTTATTTGGATGACGTTCAAGATTCATGACATTGTAGCAAATTAATGTCTTTTCAACATGTTTGATGGTCGCGCAGTCCAATTACAATTTGGATATTTGTATAGTCATTTCTCATGCGCTGAACAGTATACATGTCGCGCACCAAACATAATTGAAAAAGTATTATTTGGTAGCATCTCGGTGTTTTCTTCTTTGATATGTATATGTATCTTTCAATTATACTTCAACTTTGATGTTATATAAATTAACAATCCAGGAAAATACATTATATCTATTCTAGAATGCACTATTTGTGTTGATATTTTTTTATATCTGCAAAGTAGTGTTCTTTTTCTTGTAACATTGGAAAAAAATGTGAATCAATTATTTTGTCCAAGCATAAAATGTTTCAAAGCAAAAAATGTTCTGTCGTAAAAAAAAGAAAAAGAAACATAAACGAATAAAACTACGATGGAAAACAATTCGACGGCGACCCTCTCCATCAGACTCGTTCCAATTTAGGAATTCAATATAAAATGATGTTTCATTATTCCTGAACGAATCACTCAACAGCCCTGGCTCTTTTCCATCATGTCATTTACACATTCGATCAATACTCCCTATTGTGATAAAATTTATCTGTACTAATCATCGGCACAGTTATTCATGTTAAACAATTGTCACCATTTCTATTGTCAAGAAATGTGACTTGATCAATAACTAAAGAAAACGAAATTGAAGTATAATATCTAAATTGCGACAACCTTTAACAACTAAATTACGTTAAGTTCAAATTTAATTGTTGCATCAACTTGAAACATCTGTTATGAAATGTTTCATAACTTGGAAATAAAAGTTAGTGAAAAATAAAAATTTATAAATGTCATTATTAAAAGTAATACAGTTGTAAATAAAAGAATAAGATTAATTATGACAGTGCAAATAAAAAGCAGATGTTTGATTATGAATGAATTGGCAACGAGGCATCTCGTTTTGTCAAAACACTTGATCGTGAACTTGGTCAGGGGTCCAGGTCTGTGTCATCGGAGCAAAAGGTCGCAGTTGTGGTCGCGATGTTTCTGCACTCACTTCAAACTGTTGTTCACTTTGTTGGCGGCGTTTGCCGAGCTTGTAGATGCTGACTTTTTGACACTTTCAACTGCTTGTTTTGCTTTCTGCTCCTCCAATTTCGCTTGGATCTCAAGCTTCTTCTGTTGGATGATCTGCTCCTGCTTCGACATCTGCGCGAACCGCTCGTTTCGCGATGTTTTCGAAACAAACGGATCAGAGCCCTTTACCCCGCGGTACGCCATGTTTCGAAAACTACTGTACAATTTGTTATATTGACCCAATGGGCCGGCGAAACATTCGAGAGGCGTAATCCATTCGAGACTATGAGAAACAGGGTTATGCGGTTACATTCGAGACCAACTTCAGCGTGCTCGAAACAGTTTCGCGCCTTCTGTTCGATTGTTTGCATTTAAATTCAAACGCACGGAGACATCATTCAAAAATTGCAACAATTTATCAAAACATGGAATAGAATTATGATTTTCGAATTGACATATAAAAGCTGACGTAACTTCGACTGACGAAAATTTAAAAATTAAATCTCTAACTTAGTTACTTGTTTACAATCACCAGCCGTATGGTAATATCGACCTTTTTGCTACGTGTTTTGTTGCCTCATACGCCAGAGGGTGCTTGAACTTGTTTTCTATTAGTTCCCTACTTTTCTCACTTTTCTACCCGGCAAGAGCGCCTGAAAAACCGTTACCGGTTGACACAATATCAACAACAATTCATACAGGTTAACTTTTTAAAATACAAACTTGATACAAACTTTGCAACATTTTGGTATCAAGTGGAAGAAAAATTGTATTATTGCTTTAAGAATAATTAAATAATATCAATGAAAAGTATGGAAATCAATTTTGATTGAGAAAATATTTATTAACAATTATATATCTTTTTTGTTTGCAGATTACAACAATGGAGACAGAATGCGATCCAAAAATAGTTAAACATTTTAAGGGACATAAGGAAACCGTAACAGCTTTGGCGTTCAAACCCCACGGCGCTCACTTTGTTTCGAGTAGCACCGATAAGACGATCATTGTTTGGAACACAATAAACTCAGATCGAGCGTTCAAATTTCATGGTCACAAAGATGAGATTTTGGATACCTGTTATTGTCCCTCCGGTGAACTCATCGCCACTGCTTCGAAGGACAGATCTGTCAGACTTTGGGTGCCTACAATCAAAGGAGAATCGTTAGACTTTAAAACACACACTTCTGCTGTGAGATCTGTCAGATTCAGCCCTGATGGATTAAATGTAATTTATTTAATTATATATTGTAATAGTAATTGGTAGCAATCAGCTGTTCAAAATTACATAAGATAATAATTTTGTTCATGTCCAAAACTTGGGCGTTTGTATCAATTTTGAAATTTCCAGTTGGTAACATCGTCGGATGACAAAAGTGTGAAGCTCTGGGTTGTGGCACGTCGAAGGTTTCTAACATCTTTTACTGGGCACAACAACTGGGTAAGGTGCGTCAGATTTTCGCCCGATGGAAAGTTGCTGGTCTCTTGCAGCGATGACAAAACCATAAAACTCTGGGACATCAACAGCGGACAGTGTATCAAGACCATAAATGAGTTGCGAGGTACGGATACATTTTGTGATAATTGAGCAATATACACTGTTTTGAAAATAAATAAGAAATTGAAATTATGGTGGAATCTTTGAGTTGCAGCCCCTGCTCTTAACGTTGAATTCCATCCCCATGGAAATATCATAGGTACTGCAAACAAAGACGGGTGCGTTAAAATATATAATGTCAAAACTTCCACTTTGGAGCAACATTACAGCTTGCATAGTGACGTTGTTTATGCGGCCAAGTTTCATCCAAATGGAAACTTTATGCTAACAGGTTCCAAGGACAAAACAATGAAGGTACGATATAAATTTGTTCATAAAAAAATAATGTCATCTGGCAAAGTCGAGTTCAAAGGTCGTAAATCTATCGAATCAACTTTAATGAATTCGCAGATCTTAGACTTGCTCGAAGGCCGGCCAATTTACACACTCAAAAGTCATAACGACGCAATCACAGCTGTCGACTTTTCAACCGAGGGAGACTACTTTCTTTCGGGTAGCAGCGATCGGCAGATCATGTTGTGGAAGTCAAACTTCGATGATGCAAAAACGGAAAAAGTTCCGCCAACTCCGTCGACGGGAAAGTTGAAATTAGATAGCAGACGAGAGTCGAAAAAAAAGGTAGATGGTAATGGATTTTTATTGAGCGATAATTAGCGGACGGATGAACGATTCAGCCAGGTATAAAATAGTCTGGCGAAACTTGAGTGATCGTTTTCAAGAAAATGTACTTAATTTCTTTTTAATTTATAATTTATGTTAGACAAAACAAATGCAATGTTCGTGAAATGTTGGATATCAATAAAATACAATTTTTTGTTTAGTATATTTAAATTGGTAAGATTTTTTTTTATTTCTTTATTTTATAACAGTTTTTGGCATAGAATTTAATGTTTCAATTTTTCGTAGTCGTTCACAGATGAAGATGTGTGTTGTAGCTCGAATGGATGCTATAATAAAACGTGTGTCGAAATTTTAAATCTTAAACATTGTGAATCGATACCGAACCAGTGCTTTGAACAACCATCTTTTTCAAAGAAAATTGACGTCGAGTTAATAAGCGACAAGTTAGATGTAATACAGGCCACGTTACTTCTTTTGGAGCAACGGCTTACAAATGTTGAGAACGAAATAACCCGAATACAATTGTGATTTCAAGAATGTAGGAATAGTTAAATTTGAGTAACAACAAGGAGAATCTCAAAATGGTAAACAAATAATAACAATTTTCAATCCAATAAATATTCCTTTGATATAATTATGCAGTCATCAATGTAAAAGTGATATAAAATGATTGTATAAATAAAACTTTTTTAGAATATTGTATATTTAGGATACTGTGCGTAAGAATGAATAAGTCTTGCCAGTCTTCTTCAGATAATTTGACACTTCCTCTTCAGATAGGGTTGAAGTAACTTGTACCTTTTGCGATTCCAGGTCAATGTTGACATTGCTAATACCTGAAATAAGTAATCAATCGAAAAATAATTTTAATCTAATATTTTTATACTACCAGTTGAATAAATTTGTATATTTTCAAATAATTCGTACCTGGTTTGCTCCCTAATGCTTTTTCAACTGCTCTAGAGCACCCTTCGCAGGTCATCGTGACTTCAAATTCGTAAACCTGAAAATAACAAGAAACGTTATTAAATATGTTACTTATCAATCATTTGTTGAAGATAAAATCATTGTTTAAAAAAAAATAAATTCAAAAACAAATAAAATAAGTTATCGAGTGCAGTGACACCTCAGAGCAATTCATTGTGAGTGTCTTAGTTATGTCACATTTTTTTGTACACAATGATAAGTCTTGCATTTATTCAATTTACACTTCCATCAAGTGATAAGATTATATTTGAAAGTAGGGTATACACTTTTTTAAACGTTTCATAACTCGTCAAGAAAATATTATTTTAAATTAAAAACTAAGATTTTTATTTGATGATTTTTAATAAAATCTAATAATAGAAAGTTGATTTTTTAACTGTAAATTTGGTTTCGAGAAAATTTTGATCGGTTCAATGAATCTTGATTAGTCGAATCACGGAACGGCTCTCAGAGATCACCAAAATAAAAAACTTCTCTAATTAATAGTCTAGCTTGCATGCATATCTTCATTTCATTGTTTACGAATAATGACTTTATTGAGCAATGAGTCACGAAATGAGAATATTTGCTTGACTTTTTAACAATAGACAAACAGCTGATTGGTTATTTTTGTTGATAAAACTATTACAAACTACAAATTAGTATAAATATAATTGAACCATTTTTATTGTACATCAATCAGAATTCTATTTATTTCAGCAACCATTACTTTTAATTATATAACTATCAAATTTTTTTTCGAACTTGATACTGTGATTTTATCCGAATTTTTTTCATTTCCACTTTTTATTAAATGTTAAATAAAAAAAATGTTTTATAAAATTAATAACCATATAAAAGTATAAAATTTCAGCTAAAGATTTTGAAACATAAGGTAACACTTTTTGGAAGCATAAACTTTCTCTCGTCATTTTTATTATTTTTTATTAAACATATTTTTAACATGTTTTGTCAATAAAAAACATGAAAAATATTTATAAAATTGTATGGTAGCATTATAAATCGCATTTTAGAAATAATACATGAAAATTGACTTACGTGGCTTCCCATTTTGTACCTGAGCGTAATGAACAGGTGACGTCTCTCAATAGAAATGAAAGATATGTCAGCTTTTAAAAGAAATTACTTTCCGCGATGAAAATAAAATATAACCTTACAGCGTAGCAGGTATTTATACGTTGATCAACAGTGGATATTTTGACAAAGAGAAATTTTTGTCACTTTATCAATTTATCGCGGAGTGATTGACGGCACGAAGTATGTCAAATAGAATTAATTGTGTAATTATAAACGTTGAGCAGTTGAGCTTCTATGAATGTCGAACTGTCTAATGATTACTGATGGTCAATTCGATCTCAGACTCACATCCAAGCCGAGTTATATACAAATAGACATTCTATGTTAACCGTTAGGATCCTTTCCTTTTGATTTCATGCCTTTCATTTACCAAAAATTTAGTTGAATGCCAACTGCATTTGTGCAATGATCATTTCATTGATACGTCAATATTTTCATTTATAATTTTTTGTTTATTTATTTATGTTCATTTTTAGAACATCAGTTGATAAGTTAGGTAGTGAAGTTATCTAAAGTTTGTATTCCAGAAAAAGTCGTTTTGAAAAATGCACAAAAAAGTGTTTTCATGATTCACGGTAAAAACTGTTGAGTATTAAAATTATAATTATAGAACAATTATTTTGAATTTAATTTATAAAAAATGATAATGAAGATCTATGGACCGTCGATAAGTGAGTATTTAAGTTTAAGGAGTTGCATTCATTTATATTTCAAACCAATAGATGGCGCTTAAATATCTCGAAATGAAAAGTCTCCTAATTCTATTGCAATAAGTAATAGATTAAAAAAGAATTCTATAGCAACAAATTATTTCGATCTATAAATAATATTAAAAAATTTGATCATTTTTATTGAATTGAATTTTTAGAATATTAATTTGAAAATGTGTTACTTCATAAAAAAATGGATCTTACTAAATTGATAGCATTTTTTATAAACTGAACATTAATTATCAAATATTATTTTAATTTTCAATTATTGAATTTGAATTCAGTGAATAGAATACAATAATTAATTTGCGTAATGTTTTGGGAAAATCGGTTGAGTTGAAAGACAGCGGATGTGACAGCAAGTGTTAGAAAGAAGCCAGGTTCTGACTTATTTACAAGAGAGCGTTGACGCCAAGTTGAACGACAAAACAGCGAAACGTATCGAGTGCTCATTTGCCTCTGAATGTTGGCTAGCTCTTCTCATTATGCGCTTCTCTGCCATTGTGCTCATTGTATTTCGTTTATGTATATATTAGAGGCACCTTGTGTTACAACCTGTCTTCTGTCGTTGTCGGCGTGGGTGGCAAACATAAGCACGTATACTCATCATTAGACTGTCTCCAAGTATAAATTATCTTTGGCGCTGTCAAAACGAAAAAGCTTTCAATTCTTTTTTTTTATTTAACCACAAAAACGCATCAATTGAAACTCTTACCAATTTGACGGGTTGTATGTTATTATTACTCTAATAAAAGTTTTCTTCTTCTTTTCAGAATGGGAATTTCAGCAAAATGGAAAGATCTGCCGCCAAAGTGAAAAAAAAACGAGTACATCTCGTCATTAACGACATTTTACCGACACTTTTATAAATCCTACAAATGAGATGTCGATCAGTCAAATATTCTATTTAAACAAATCTCGGCCAGCCAAAACGAAGAAATTTTAATGACCAGAGTAAATTCACCACAGTTGTCGTAAGTTTGATTCCAATTACAACTAATTTGCCATACAATGGAAATTCTGAAACTGAAATGTTATAATTATGATGCGGCTTTTTTGCCAAAAGAAAACTGTAGGGTAATATGAGTAATGACGCATGTAATGAGGAGTTAAACGATGCAAATTTAGAAGTTAAGAATTGGTCAGCGGAGCGTTGAGGTTCAGTTATGGCTGATGTGTGTAAACAGTTGATCCGTAGCCCGAGGAAAAGTCAAGGCGAGAGAGACTGTTTGTATCGCTTAAGCTAATGAGGCACACATGGCGATACAAACTTAAGTCGAGCAATCGGGCAAGGTGGTTGAAGAAAGCAAAGGGTTTTTGGTCCGATTCTATCTTTCGCAGCCGGTGACTGCCGGGCGAAGCTACTGCGGACCTATCTCGCAGATCCTTATCACACCTGCCGCACTGCACTTCTTTTAACGCTGCGAGATCTCAAACGCACGCTCACTTTCGGCACGCCAAAAGCGCAGATGCGGCTCCGCTGCGCATTTAATGCCTACCTGCGCTTCGCATTGTGCTCTCCCTCGATAATTCACATTAATGTATATATATCGCACGTGATTTATTGCCGCCTGCGAGCCAAACGCAGACAAATAAGATGAACGTTCAACGCTGCCTTCCAATCGATCGATACCTTTGATACTTGCTGGACGCACTTGCCTTCAAACAGGCGGAGGCGTCGCAAAAGGGCCCATGCAAATTATGTCTGCTCATGCTCGAGCACGTGTTTTATTCGGCCCTTTAAATTGTATCGCCTCCACAAGCTTTTTGACACCTCTGGCTCTGCTTTCAACCCAGCACCTTTTTACATTCGACTCAATCAATCATCTCTGTTGTGTTAAGCTAAAAAAATTGCCTATTAATTGAAATTTATCTTTTATAATTTTTGCTCTTTGCAAAACAATCTTCATGCGAAAATAAGATTACAATTTTTTGTTCGGTCGAATTTTTTTGTTCGACGTGGTCTAAGTCTTAAATGAATAGGCGTTTGGGAGTGGAAACCGCAGAGTTGTAACGTTTGAATTCCTGAAGACTGTAATTATTGTTTTATGAAAATTTCATAAAATTTTTCAATTACTATAATGGATGATCGCAACAAAGAGAGGCTTTGTCCTTCGCCAAAAAATTCAGCCTGCATGCACAATGACTCTGCACAGATTGTGTCCAGTTGGCAGAGTCCATAATAACGCCAGTTTAATTCGAGCCATTCTCGGATAATTACAGTTTCGACGCTGACCCACATGCGGTTTTACTTAATGTCGTCATTTTTTGAGCGCTCACACCGGTGGCTCACTGCAATGAGTCGGGCTAATTGCCTGCACTTAATTTGTCGTTCTTTTTCATTTCGGGCCAATTTCTGTTTTTGTTTCGTTTGGTATGAAAAGGTGCGCAAATCCGGGTAGCGCGATTTTGCACTGGATGGTGGAGGGTAAGCGCAAGCTGCAGGCCGGAAAAAGTGAGACATCATTTACCTAACTTCTCGTTTACTTGCATAATGTGAAATCGAGGACAGCGCACATACGCGCGTAACGTGTACGAAATGCAGGCGCTCGTCAACGACGCGCGCTCAGTCGCCGCAAAAAACGAACAATGCTTTATGCAGAATTCGTGCCGCGGTTTAATATGTAGATGCGATAACGCTGCGATGAATGTGCGGATAAATAGGTGCCTTGGCGTTCGTCTGCGTACATCCGTGCCTTTTTGCACAAGGTGTTTCTTTATCTATTTCATCGCCCCAAACTAATACGAAATATTTCAATATTTTGCTCGCCGATCTACTGATGTGTTAGGTATTGTGAATTAGTTCAGTTTATGTAGTCCTCTGTTTCGGGTCTAATTTATTTTTACATTCAGGAGGGAAAATTTATTTTTATCACTAAGTATGAAATTGATTTATTTTCGCTGGAGAGTAAGAAAGAACATTTTTTCTGATTGTGAAATATCGAAATATCAGAAAATAATTTTTTCACGCTCCACTGTACAGTTCAGTAATTTTATATGCCAATTTTTTGTTCCTTTTATGATGGATCAGTTCTAATTACGATGTAAAAAAATAAAATAAGTATGTTAAGACGAAATTTATCATGATGTGGCAAAGAAAGGTTTGCATGGGATTGTAATTGGAATTAAGAAAGCGAAAAAAAAGTAATTTAGGTATAAATCGGCGGCAAGAACATCAGATTCTAAGCTGCAGATAGCTTCAGATTCTGTTGTATCGTGCGAGCGACTGCGTTACGAAAAAAGGATAATGGAAGGCAGCTTCCGGCTTGGTCGCTTTTGCCACGGTTGCGCGCGTTTATTTGCCGATGCAGCATCGTCTTTTGCTTTCTCGATATTTATGCGTATGTACGCGAGCGGGCGTGCATACATACACACCCGGTAGCGGAAAACCGAGCGCATTGTACAGGTGCTTATTTAAGTTCTCGGCTCGTCAAAATCGTCAGAAATCGAGAGGAAGGAGCCGCGCATCCTGTAAATATCACTTTTTTACGCCTGCATGTGAGCCTAGCGTGCAAATTCAACTTCACTGATGATTACTCATCAACTTGTAATCGTTTATTTAATGAGACCTAAAATTGAACGTTATTATCCTTTATCTGATGGACGTACCTTCATTTATTTTTCTTACGATCAAAATCGATGAACTCGTTTCTTTTGTCCCTTTTCGTTTCACTTCGAAATCTATATTTTTAAAAATTGAACGAACGTACGAAATATCGTGAGTGAATCTTTGAATACAACTTTGTTTTCACACCTCTACGCAAACATCACTCGTGGATCAAAAATTGCAACTAAAATCAATGATATTCATTTCGAAATGTTTCTTCATTGTCTGATTTGAAAACGATGATTATTTTTTTATTAAGCAATTTTTTGAGTTGCGTTGATTCGTGGTCAATTAGACGTTCGATGCTGGGTATTTCCTTAGCAGGTAATTACGCGCGGTAAGCGTGACGAAGTGTCTTTAGACGATCAAATCGTGATGAATCTGAGGCCAAGTGCGTCGGAGCATGTCGATCCGCTGAAATTCTTCGAGAAAGCGCGCCACGCTCAAAAGAAGACGTATGCGCTGGGGCTTTTGTGAATATCATGCGTGAGTAGCGTAGAATTGACGTCGCACAATGCAGCCGGAATGTGCGAGCTGGCTACAAGGCATAAACGAGCGTTGACTACACGCTCACTTTCTTCACACTGTGTTTGCTTAATTGTTATTCCGCCACGTATGTATATTCAATGCAGCCGATAGCGGCTGAGAATGTCAGATAATAGAGTAACTCAGCAACCGTAAAAGTTCGTCTTCCTTTGTCGTGGCACACACATGCCAATACAAACGCAAGCGCCACTCTTTTCAGATGCTATCGCCATGATATGGACATGGCGTAAAAAGAGCGATCCGCTTCCTGTCGATTATTTCAGTCGCGAAAGTCAGACGATAAAAATACGCGTTTAAGCATTTTCAGTTCTATCGACATTAGCGCGAACAGTTCATGATTTAAAAATCGTTGCTTTTTAAAAAGATGATTTTTTTAATTTGAGATAAGTTTTGCAAAATTGTTGTATAAATTATTCATTAACAATTTTGGTACGGATGTCTGATGGTACGATATTGATGACTGTAGCATCGATAAGTGCAAACTGTCAATAATGCCCTCTTTTCATGCAGTATTTGTAGCACACGTGGTCAAGTTGCGGTCAGTTTGTCTTTCGTGTATCAGAAAAATAAGTACTTGTGTATTTTATGAACTACCGTTGCCTATTTCTTTGTTATCAGCGAAAGAAATAAAGTGTCCCTCTGGACACACGTGAAGTCTTTTGTCGAGTCAATATTTTGTATGCTACTGTACAATGACTGCAGTTTTGCATGCGAGAAACTCTTTGTTGTACATTTTTAAAAACATCAGTATATTTTTCATATACAAATGAAACTCCACAATGTAAAAAGATAGCGATGATGGATATAATTCTGATGATAATTGTATTACATTAACTGTAAACAGTTGTTGTTATTCTTTTTATGGATTCGTTTGATTTTTCTTTCAGTTTATTCAGGTACTCTGTACTGTAATTCGAGGCAATCGTCATTCTCCAGTTCATAATCTTACCGATCGCCTGGGAAACTCCTGGCAACCACGCCAAGTATCCAAACAGAAACCTGAAAAGAAAAAACAGTTTCTCAATGCCAAACAAAGAAATTACGCTGAAACGTTAATTTGAATATTTTGTTATTATATAGTTGGAACGTACCTAAAACAAAATAGTCTAAAATGATCAAAAATAGTAAACGAGTTCTGAAGTTCATCAAGGCAACTTGATGTTCATCAAGCTAGCAAAGTATACCAGGCTGGACTCGTACGAAATAAAAGGGATATAATAAGCTACGCCCTCGATCACACATCTCATCATGTGCTCGAATTCCGCGGAGTAACGTCGCATATTTTGTTTCGTCCAGACATTCATAAATGCAAGCATATTTTTTCTCGTCTCTTTGGTGTCTCCGTTGCACAAACAGAATTTGTAACCAAATATGAATTATCACAGTAAATTATGAAGTACCTTGTTTTCAATTATTCTTCTTCTTTTTTTGTTTATTCAGTCATTCACCTGTCATCGATTCCCAGCAAATAGGCCAGACCTCTCCAGGTATGACAAAAAGCATCCAAATCATCCTCGGAAAGGTGATGAGCTCCAAAAGCTTTTGGCATAAGGAGGAAGATACCCATAAAGCCGAAAAGTGAGGGCGACATCTCAGCCTGAGACAATCCATTCAAGTTTTATTTAGGACGATCTATCAAGCCACAAGGACACTGCTTTTCATAAAGATCAGGACATGCATCCTGCATATCGCTGATGATCAGATCTTTCGTCGGACACTTGAGCACTTTAATAAGTTCTCTTATCTTTCGTTCCTTTTCTTCTATTGATATTACGTACATCCGAGATGTCACGTTGCAGTGCATTTTTCGTGTAATGATGATATCCTTGTAAGCTTCTGTGCTCGGATCCCAAGGATTTTCTGTGTACCAGTTGCGACATTTGATGGCTGTGTCGAGGTATCTGAAAAATATTCAAGTGTTCAAATATCTGATCTGATTTAAGTTTGGACATTTTAATTTTATTTACCTTTTGAAACTTTCGAAGGGTGTATAGCTCCTTCCAGTATAGATCATGAGTCTCAGAGAATGATCGAACGACAGCAAACTGAAAAATGATAGCAACTGTGAAAAAAGTATGCCCAGTATATGATCTCTGCCGACCTTCTGACTTCTGCGAAATTTGTCCATGTCAAGCCAGTCTGGATTTTCTAAAGGATTCAGTCCGGTGTCACCATAATAATAAATGGCAACATGCATCTTAACGAGTTCCGGTGGTAATTCAGGTGCCACTTGTTTGCTCAATGACGCAATTACTTTATGCTGTTTTTGCTCCATCAGATTGTCCCAGTCATAATCATTGAGATTGATTTTCAAATCCGGTTTTATCATTGATTAATGGACTTCTCAACTCTTTCCCTCACTAGAGAATTTTGGTAGTCACGTTCATTTAAGATGTATTTAAATGGGTTCTCTCATTTAGACGAGAAGAAGACTATTAGATCTGAATTAATTTAAGCTTGATTGTTTTCACATTAGTATTGACACAGCTCTGGTGAATTAGTGTCGATCGCACATGATTTTATGCTGCAAACTGGCATTGACACATTGAATCAGAATTTTTTCATCATGATTTTTTGCTTCAATTTTAGTCTAAACTTTTGCACGACATGCTAATATAATTTTTGTTATTTCCTGATGATGATATATGTGATTGAAACAAATTCATAAGATAAAATAAAAAAGAAAATTTAAATATACATTTTAAAGCTCATTTTTACGATACTGAAAATTTCATACTTAGTTACAATGCTGGAACTAAATAGTCATTCATAAAATTCTACGTCGTTTATGATGAAGTTAGTTCCTCGCGTTACGTTTTTTCTCCACCTTATCAATAAAGTTTGCAGATATTTATTGAATGAATTTAATAACTTTTAGACCAAGATGATACTTGCTGTTATGGTAATTCATCAATTGCAAAAGAAGATTCTAATTGCAACTAATTTTTATCTGATAAGATAACGACGTCTCTTACAACGAATATGCAACAACTTTGAACTTTGATGTCAAATCATCAATTGTACTGTTCATTTTCAGACAATACATTGATAAAAGATGGAAAATACTAATTTATTTCTAGTTAATACTGTAACTTCATTTATTTAGAATGATTGAACTATTTTGATGAAAAAAAAAATATATATATTATTCAAAATATAATATTCATTTGAAATCAAACATTTCTTTTCCAGTTACAACACTAACTCTAATTAAACTTTATTTTCAGGTCGACGCAGAAACTTTCATAACTCCGTGTGGCTTTTATTTGTGTACAAAGGTAAACCGCTGAGGATAATATCCTGAAGGGGGACAACAAAAAGACAACCATCTCAAAAGAAGCACGACTGTTTTAAAGCATCGGTCTCGCATTGAAGAAAACCATTCATTCCTGAGTATTGAATCACCACAAAGACTTTAAGATATGAATACGACGAAAGTGCCGCTAAGTATATATAATTTTGATCATTCATTTTTTCTGTGAAATCATCAAAAAAATATGGCACTTTATTCTGCGCATATTGTGTATGTAAACTGGAAACACACGTTTCGTCCAATGAAAAGCGATCTGTTAGTGGGTCATCGGGCCTCTTCATTATTTCGCTTTTTGTGCTCGATTAATTGAAATGGTTGTTTTCTTCTTATTTTGCAATACTGAAATTAAAGACGCTCGTAATAAGTCCGTTGCACCAAACGAAAGGATGAATTGTTTCAGAAAAGCCTGAAAATTATAAAATTCATTTTTGACTTTTGAGGTTGTCGCACGAACGGTCGACATATGGAAAAAGTAATTATATTTTCGATTTGCGTATGTTTACGCTTCCCGTCACAGCCCGACATGTATAGCAGCTTATAATAATCGGGATTAATTAACAGTCTCGATACATCATAATCTCCAGACCACAGGATGTGCGCGTAAAAAAATGATTGCTATAGCAATTAAGCTGAATTTTCATTAGTATTGTGACACATTATTGCATTCAAGCGTTTTTTGCACCTGGGAAATGTAATTGTTTGGAAAAGGATCAGTTATTAATGTAGTAACTGTTCTTTGTAATAATGAATATACATCTCAAAATTATCAGAAACAATTGAACAAAATTGCAAATATTCAAATGAAACTCAAATGAAATTAATTTTGTTCAATATCTTTCTAAATAAAAATGCCTAAAATGGTATTACAAAGTCGAAATAACGTTGAGGTTTCTACTTGAGCCAGTATAATTTTCCAGTTGACCACGAGCTTATCAGACTGCTTTTCATTCTAAAATCGAAATTAGTTGAGCACGTGTACCGATGACTGTCCGCGATACCACCTACACGTGCTGACATCACTGTTCGACATAATAGGCGTATATGGTAATAGAGCCCTAGGCGGCTCATAAACAACGCGTTGACCCTCATTATGTCCGCCCAACCCTCCATCTCTATAAACGAGACTGGACAGGTGAAGTCTGTAAATTTATGAATTGTCGAATTATGCATCCGCCAGAATTGAGAAAACCAAACTATAATCAGACGAATGTATACTTTTCTAAATTCTATCTTCCATGATCAAAATTCAACCATGATCAAATTCAGCAGTTGATGGCTAACTTGTTTGAATAAAAACAGATTCTTAAAATCAAATCGATTTTTTGCATGATGAAGAATAAAAAGAAGAAAACGTTTAGCGAGTATCGGGGGATGGAAACGCGTGTTTCGCGGTACATGTCCGTGTGCATAAACGCGTGTAATGGCTGAGGAGGAGCACCAGCTGGCGTCAGAGTGACAAGATCTAAAATTAGAGCAAACGCGTTGCGTGTTGATCGTCGCATGCGCATATCGTACGCCCCCTTCCGGCTTTGCCTTATTTTCATAACTTCTTTCGATATTCTTCCTTTTTATGTTTCCTTCGTACGTTTCCAACTGCTCCATTCTTTGCGCGATCACCGCGAGGAGAAACCGTGAGAAGAAGATCGATGAAGTATGCATCATGCGCGGACTTGGCGTGCACCAAGTCGCATCGGGCACACTACATTTCATCAGAGAAAAAAGCCAAGGGGGAAGCACAAATTACACGCGCAAATTATCAAACGAAAATACTAGAGTGATATGAAAAGATCCAACAACTCTGTTGCGTAATCCAGAAAACGGATTCCTCTTCTTGAATCAACATTATTTTTCTTCCTCGCTAAACACCGTCATCAGTTTCGTACTCGAATTTACGCAAATAAAGGAACGATACGTTTTTCAGCCTATTAAGAAAGTTAATTGGTTTCATGGAAGATTAACTTTCCTCTCCAGTAAATTGTAACTTTTTGTTCCTTTTTTGAACCACCGGTCATTTGTCTAGCAGTTCTCGTAAACTGTATTAATTTCCACTGTTTCACGCGATAGAACGTATCCGGGAAACTTAACTTAATAATATTATCATGTGAAGAAATGTGTGTCTGAGGTGTATAATGTGGCTGTGTATGCATATAGCGGAGTCGGTGGTTTTATCTAGTACGGATATAACGGGCAGTCGCAATTTGACGGGAGGATGCAAAGTGCGGACGGATGGTATCTGCACATTTAGACGCAAGGGAAAGAGAGGAAAAAAAAGAAAGGGGGTCTTTGCTTGGAAGACGCGTTCGTTGGACCTTCACTTCCTCTCATTGTTAGATGTTCGGCCCATTATACAATATACATCGCTACCAATACGCAAATGAAAATCAAGCTCGATCCCAGACGGATGAATTACTTACAAATAGGGACTCCACATTTGAAACCTTCCCAATCATCAGCGTATAATTCGCACGATGGAAATCATAATATAACATATCATAAAATTTTTCATTATGTATTATGATAGTGTATATAAGGAAATTAACATATATAGATAATATATGGATGATTCAAAAATGGTCCATACATGTTTCAATATAAGATTAGGAAGTCACTGTGTTAAATCAAATATAACAAATAAGTATAGTAAAGGGTCCAAAATTGTTACGATGTAGGATTGTGAAAGTTCGAAAATTAGTTACAGAATTGCAGAAGTTTCTTTAGGATTGGTTCCAACAATGGAGTGGAAGAAGGTTCTGCGAATAAAGGAACATCATAATGTTTATGTTATGATGTATTGTCCGATTTACATAAGTACATGTTATGGGTATCGCATAAAGCGTCCGATTAGTTCGCCATATGAAGATCCATTGATAAATTCATCGCGCGAATGTACAAGACGAAAGAAAAAAGGCAGCTGGAAAGCTAAAGAAGGAGGACCCTTTTATTATGTTACAAGTAGCGCGTAATGTATGATCGGACAACATCTGGCTGTGGTTTCAGCGTTTAGCAGTGACGGACATCGTCCATGTTTCTGTTTGTTCGAACACCAGTAATTCTGATCGCGAACTCTTTTTGCTACTACCTCCTTCCTCGACACCAATCACATGTGGTATCTTCCTTTTTAGATGAAAACCGATATCTTTTATTCCATTATTCTTCTTTTCACCCCTTCACTTTCTAAATTAAACGTCTTTTCAACATCCCTTCGGATGTTCATTTTCACCATAACCTCTTTTCATTCATTGTCAAACTTTAATTATTGTTTTTAAAACTGCTTATAAAATTAGTTTCGCAAAATTTTTAACAGATAAAATCAGCAGCTCCGTTTTTTGTTGAATAATAAAAATGCAGAGTATTTTGTGTTTCGCGAGTAAAAAAGAAATCAGATTCCAGGTGTTAGCGTAAAACTTAAATTATAACCTAATCAAATTAATATTCACTTATATTATCTCAAGATTGAAGTTATCCATGTTGGGAATCTTGTTTCCCCGGCGCAAGGGCTAAAAACGGGGCTATCAACTTGATCTCATAAGTCTGTCGAACTCTTTTGTACGAGCAGTCACTCTCAGTCTCAGTCCCGGTGGCGCTCGCAATACATAATGAATAGCACGAGGGAACAGTGATGTCGAGTTAAACGAACACCTGTGGCAACTGGGGCGCATCCAAAGGATGAACGGCTGGACAAAACAGGTGGGTTTCAGGCTGGGATTCTTCGCTCAATTCCCGATCCAAATCGTGGACTCCAAAGACACCGTCCTTTGCGCCGGCGCCCCGCTTGCAGAAAAGTGAAGCACGTGCCTATCATCGCGCACCGCTTTTTGTCCTACAGAGAGAAAGTATATATAGTGATCCATTAAAAAGTCGCCTGCCAATGAGCACGCCGCCTTGAAATCGTTATTCAAATGTTACTCGCTTTTTATGTCCGAATCTGCATACAACGTGCATTTTAACGAGCTTTTTTTATTCATTAATTAAACGCTTAACGAACTTTTATTCGGTGCGTGGAATTGTGCTATTAGAAATGCATCGGATGATTGATGGCGGCAAGATTTTATCACTCCTGATGCAGAAATGATGAAAAAAAAAAAACAAAACCAGAACAATGTGTTTTTATTTGAAAATTACAATTTCAATTGTAACGTATCGATGCACTCGTTTATTTGCAAATGCAAATTGCATAAAGATACTTTGTATACATTTGATCGCATTCGCGTCTTGTTAAGTCTGCTATCGCACCTCATCAATAAGCGAGTATTAGTATCGTCACATCTGTTTTTTTTTTAAACTGTTATTAGGGTTATAAGCAGTGGTGAAGGATATTAACACTATCGTGTATAAACTCATGTGTATACCGCTATACATCGCTTAGAAAACGCCTCCGAAGACAGTTATATGAAGCACACGAATGTGCACGCACGATAAAACGATGAAGAATTAGAGGAGGGTGGTGGTATAGGTATTATGCGTATCAAAAGGGTTGCGCGGCTGTGGCTCGATATAGATTCACGCGATAAACTCGTAGGTTCTGATGGCCCACTAAATTCATATGCATGAGTCTTTATTATATGGTATTAGCTATGCACACAGGTGGTTGCCTCGGCTTAGCCAAGTCGTGTGGTTAATATATGGATAACACCTAGAATCGCATCTAGTTGTATTCGAATCCTAGTCAGCAGTTCGGTATCGATTCAATCTCTAATCGGATCGTCATTTCGAATTTGAGTAGAGGTGACCTTTTAGGTTTCTGGAGGCAATCAACCATGGATAATTCAATGCAACTTTAGAATATCAAGTTTTCGAGTTTGAATTTCTGCTTTAAAAGTTTTAAAAGATGTTTTCACGAAAATGAAGTAAATGTTAAATGATATGACACATATTGTGTTGCCGGTACATAATGAATCGCGGAACAATGTTGGGACCTTATTCATATTTCTTTTCCAGCACGCGAGAAAACTTTCTTTGAGATATGCTAATGAGCGATTATAATGAAAAATTGGTATTCCAACTTGCAAAGTTCATTCGTTAACTTTCTGCTATAGTTCGTGCGAAAATTCAAATTGACGATAGTTGAAAAAGAAAACGAACAGAAAAGAAATTAATATTTGATAGTAAAAAACTATCAGTTTATATCTATCGACAGTATTTGATTCAACAATACTAATCATCTTCAATACAAAAAATTTACTGCGATGGTTGAAATAATGTAACAATTTTTGCATGATAATTTTTCAATCGAATTCAAAGTTTATAAAAATCATTATTCCAAGAAATCACAGTTGAAATTGTACAAAACAGAAACCTCACGTAAAGAATAATAAGAACCAACTCATCATACTGGTATCTGCTTCGTTTCCTATTGCAATTGTTCGCGAATAATGCAAATTTCGTAAACATCGCGTTTTTGTCAGCGGCAATTACATCTTTACGTCGCAAATCAGTCGGCAAACGCTTATTAGCACGTAACCATACTTAAACCGAGTCGGGCTCCTCGCTAGATAATCATTTCCTGCGCGCGTTTAGCACACTTGCCTGCATTTCATTTTTATCGCGTTGAAGTTTTCCTGGCCGCGTTAATTATATTCCATGCTGCACTAACTATGGTAATCTTCGTCATTTTTGTTATTGAACTCTGTTGTTCTGCAACAACCCATCCAGTCATTTACGTATTTGAGAGAAAACGACCACAATTACTGTGTAAAAGTAACATTGATTTTTTAGCTTCTATTTTGTTTCCATCTTTTTGGTGAAAACTATAGCTAATCTTTTGTATTTCAAAATTTTTGAAAACTTAGTATTCATTTATTATTCGAATTTTATTTTCGCAGACAATTACAATGACATTACAAATTTCTTGACTTTGAATTGAAGCAGGAAAATATTGGCCCAAAAACGACTTCTCTATATCTTGAATTGAGTTCAACAATTAAACTTCTCTGTTTCAACAACTCCATGATTCAAGTATGGACTTACCTTTTATAGAAATCAATAAATTTGTTAGCCATCAATAATAATTTCTTCATCAAACTATATGAGTTGCCTTTTCGAAAGGTCAATAAATTGGTAACAATGGAACTTTATTTCTTCTTAGTTGCAATTTTATTTATTTTTTTTAATTGCAGCTCTATTGCGCAGGTAAATAACGAAGGCTAGTGATTATTCGTTAAGGATGCATAAATTTTCCTGATAGTATCAGAGGACATAAACTTGATGCCATCTTGTTACACTTAAATAGAATAGAAAAAGAAGCGATGCAGCAGTTTCAAAATGTTTACGTATACTAAAATTTCATTAATTTACAATCTCGGCCAATCGAAAAGAAATTGAAAAAAAGTTAAATTTTTGTTATATGACGCAAATTAATGACGGAATTTGTATGTACGAATTAATATGCACGCTTGTAAATTACATAACAGTATAAACATCATAGAATTGCAAAAATCGTCATGAAATGTAAAGTACACGTTGTCGCGTTTGGAATAATATAGTCATAGGCTATTTATTTATCTTTTTCAATTTGAATATTTATTGAGGCAGGTTATCCGAGTAATGCAACATTTAACATTTATCATAATACAACTCCACATGATGATCGACAGCTTGGCTCGTTGGTTGATGCTCGCGCGATGCCGACATATCGTTGGAGATATCGGAGCGAGTGTAGGAGGTGTACACCAATATGTATAGCTATATACGTGCACGTATGCGTTCTTTAGCATCGCGTGCAAGTGCTTGGCAGGTCCTATAATCTACTTAGCGTTTGTTCAAGCGTATTGAGTAGGTGTGGTGCAGTCGAGTTACGCCTTGAGTTGGACCAATCGACGTCCACTTATCCCTCCTTTTTATGAGCACTAGCCGCCTAGAGAAGGGATGCCGGCCTTTATTGAGGTTTGCGAAGAGTTTTACCGGTTGTCAGAGGTCACGGTTCACAGTCACGCGTTGTTCAAACCCAAAGGGTTGCTTTTATCACTCTCCAGAGTCTTGACTTTTAGTACAATGAACGGTTCCCCAAATGAATGGCAACTTCTTGGAACGAGATTTTTACATGTATATATTTGATAAAGTCCACTTAATTTATTCAATGGCCATTTTATTTTCATACGTTAGATATATAGTTGACTATGAAATCCTCAAGGAGAATCCAGTTTATCGCCCAAAATTATCGCACATCCGTAAAACAAAAAGATAAAAAATATATCATTAGAAGTCTACACGCCAAATTTCGAATATTTTGGAAAGTTTGACAATTTTACTATTTCATTTAATTTTACTGGTTTTACTTAATAATAATAGTGCAAAGATATGAAGTTGCTGACTTCTTTTTTTCTATAATAATGTGAAAGATAAATTTGCAACACATGTGACATTTTCCCGAAATAATCGCGGGCGGGGAACTTACAGGCAACGTTCGTTTCTTCTATCATTAATTCTTTTTCTAAGATATAGTTCTAAGCTACCTTGGAGATTTTTTGTGAGATCCCCATAATGGTAATTTATTCATGCTTCTCCCTCGGGTCATAAATAATTCAGTACAGAACGAGAGGGCGGCGAGAGTGGATAAAGGTACGGTGTAAACGTTCTGGTTACCTGGCGACCAAACGTAATGTCGCATTTTATGCAAAGAGGTATGCTTTTCGCACGGCACCCGCTCGCGAAGCGCCATTTTGCTTAATTTCAAGCTAGCCATGAACTGAAAATCAATAAGCCCGGGTCTATCAACATTGTGCATTTCATAAGAGAGACCAGAGTGAAAACCACGCCAAGGTTATATCATTTCTAGAAGGTTTAAAACAAATTCATTTCATTTTTTTACAAAGTTCATTTGTAATTTGTAGGTACAATTTAAAAATGAATAGGAAATAATTGTCTGCAATATATACTCGAAACATTTTTTGTATTGACAGTTATATTAAAATATTATATATAAAAATAGTTGTTGGAAATGTTTAAAGGATATTTTAAAGACCATCAGATAAATGTAAAGTTTCCATTTGTCTACAATCAAGTTCTTTTTTTTTACTCGAAAGAACTGGTTGTCGTGTGGAATTACATGTTAGTCAGATACCTCGGTTGTTTCCTCGGTTTCAAGATTAAATAACATTTCGTACGCGATTTTTTGGAAATCAATTACTCAGTTTGGAGTACATGATTTTTGATTAGTTATGATAAAATTTTTTAATCTACTCCAATCTTTGTATCTATTGCTAAAATTTTGTTCTGTTATATGTTACCTATGCATGGTTCTTGATTCTCCTTTTGTTTGAGGTAAAATTGTTTGTGAGTACTTTTATTCATTTTTTTAATTAACTGAATTCCAAATTATTTATTTTAATTGTATACTATATATTGAAATTTTTTTTGATTTATAGAACATAAAGAACTGATATTGTAAAAGAATATTTTGCTGGCGCTAAATTTATGAATTAATATGTGTGTTGTTGTGTGTCGGCTTAGAACTTTTTTTCACAATATCATCATTGCAAAAAAAAGTTTTTGTAGTCACTTTTCAAATAATTTGAAATGTTATTTTTACTAATGAGATAAAGGAAAACATTCTGAAATATTCCAAAAGTGCCAACAAAAACAAATTTTCAAAAACAACTTTTTCGTTGTGATTAGTGGAATAGTTTTCATAAAAAGGTGTGATATAGTTTAGGATTAAATAAGGCTCAATTTTCATTATTACAGTAACTTTCCAGTTACTTTTTTATTAGTTCGATTTTCCAGTGTAAGGGAAAGATTGAAATTTTTTGGTTCATTATAAAAATACTAATATAATAAGTCAACACTGTAGCTTGATATATATATATTTAAAAAAATTAATTATCTATAAAAATTTAAATGCCATTCAATAAACGATGTAAACAAAACATCAAGTACGTTCAAGTGTTGAGAGTTCTTTACTTATTAAAAAAAAATTATTTGATTTCTGAATCTTTACGCATTCAAAAAACTCGGGCTTAAGTAAATTTTAAAAAACGCAGTGTCATGTTTTCATATAAAGAAACGATTCACAATTAGCAAAACAAAAAATGAAAAACACAAAAAATGCAATGATTTTAATGAGCGATTTTATTTCGATTATACATTTGGAATTATTATTCTGACTCCAACATCTCATAATTACTTTGCAAAAAATTTGTACTCGACCATCAAGTTGAACAGTTGAATTGAATAAATGTTTCAAGTAATACGTGTGTGAAGTGCAATTCAGTGTTCATGTTTCGTGACACTTATACATACGATAGGAAACGAGCGCGTTGTGTCCTCGACCCTGCGACGTCTGTGTAATGACAATAATGACTAACTAAACCATTTATATAACAGGATTTTGCTTGCCCAAGATTGCCTCTTGTCATTTTGCGCCAAGTTTCATATACATATCGCAACTGCTTAACATTCGAACGGTTGAATAACGACGTTGCTGAAATTTTCTGAACCAACCATTGTGATGACAGTGTTATAATAAAAGTAAAAGAAATTTATAGTTGATAGTATAAATTGTACCTTTATAACTAGTCTTATGGTTTAGATAAGATTTTCGATTAATCATACAACACAATTCAGATCTATTCAAATTTTTTGATAAAAACATATAAAGAAGTTATATATAGTAATAGGAAATACTGATATTGACTGTGTATTTTGCATACATCAGCGGATCTGTTAAGAAATTATTCGATCACAACGTCTTATTTATTAAAAACTATCGATTATTTGGTCAGAATTTAAAGAATGTAAAAATGGCATGCTACAGTTGTAGAAATTCCATCTTTCCAGACGATTGCTTTTTTATGGCTGATTTAATATTGACCTTACTACGCGCAGCTTCTAAGCTCAACTTAAGAAACATGCGAAAATGTTTGAAATCCATTTTAAGTTTTAACTTTGAAGTATGCTTGGACGGTTATTTTAACAACAATATTTTTTTGCATTTACGGTCAGAGTATGTTCTATAATTAAATCAAAAAAGGATATATTGCAGATGTTGAGTCCGGTGATATTCGACGTCAGCAACCCTTTAAAAATAATATATAAGTACTAACTTTCTTGCCAAGATCTATGATTACCCTCGCAGTAGCGATTTACGGCAGATGCTCTTTTCGCACTGCAATATATATCGCAGTGCACCTGTTACCGGCTTTCTCAGTTTTGTCTTGCCAATTCTGCACCGATCTACGAATTACGACACAAGTCGTGTCATGTTCCTTCAATTGAATGTAACTTATTCTGAACAAATTTATCTTGAGATTATTTATCGATTGTGCGATTAAGCTGTTAACACGTATTTGCTCGTCTGGTCCCGAACAATATGCAGAATGACAATTAGTGAACACAGCTGTTAAACACATTATAGCCGATTAATGGTGTCTTTTGACGGAGAGTCTTAGTTATAATGTCAACAAAATTATAGAGAAGTGGAATTGAATAAAAAAAATTGCCTTCTTTTGCTTAATATGATGATTCGAACATTTTAAATTTTTGATCATGAAATTGTATAGAGGTTATATGATGAACGAGATCAAAGATGCATGGTAATAAATAAATGACATATTTCACGGGATATGAAACAGTCCATTGTATTTTTTAATCGATACACGTTTTCAAGTACGTGCATTGTCACTTATTTGCGCACTCATACTGTCAGAGTCTTTTGCGACGTTTATCAACAATCGCAAGAGCAAAACCGTGTGCAGCACACTATTATTTGTAGGTAATAATACTTGTAATTACGTTTTTACGGGTGGTGCCCATTTTTCTATCGAACGCAGTTATTAACGTTAATACGTTTGAAAAAAAAGTGTATTACCAAACGCAATGCAGCTATTGTTTTGCGATTATTCTTGGGAATAGTCATGAAATATGAAACAGAATATATGTCTGGTTCTGATTTTATGTTCGGGCTCTTTTAGTTTCATTGACGAAAAGGAGTTAAAATACATGACAACAATTTCGAATGTAATATTGTAATTCAACTTAATTGAGATATGAGTCTGGAAATGATAATTTGACCGATATTTTTTCGTAAACATTGTGACAGACATACTCAGCGATAACACATTTTTTTTACAAATTGAATTATATAATTTAATTTAACTTCTTACGAATTTCAATAGCATAATTGGAACGAAGATTCCTCTTTTTCGATGAACAACATGTAGATCAATAATTGAACAGTTGCACCGCTTTATATTTTATAGGCTTAAGCACACAAGGCAGCTTATAGTTTTGCAAAAATGAGCAAAAAAAAATCATAAAAAATGATGAAGCAATTAGAATTTCTTATTCCCACGAATTATTTTTTTTCTCTCTATTGCAAAAATTACTGGCATTAATATCGGAACTATAAATATTTGCATAAGTATCAGACGTCTGTGACACTTGTGATGTGTAATCGTGATATTGAAATTGAGCTAATGCTAACATAGATGCGTGTTTGAAAAGAAAAATTTTTTGAAGTATTAATGAAAATAAAAAATAAGCACTGATAAGAAGAAAGAGCACATGCTGGATTATAATGCGAGTTTCCTAGGTTAATACCACGTACCTATGAAATTAATCAAGAACAAAAAGGGGGCGGAGGGGGAATTGAGGGATAAGAGGGGAATGCGGCCGGACATTGCTTGGCGAAAGTTGGAAAGGGCAGTATGGTGGGAGAAAAAAAGATAACAATTGCAGGGGGAGAGGGTACTAACCAGAGAGGTACCCGATAAGTGGGCGTTGACAGGATCGCCCGATTGGTTGATCAACGGTAATGGTTGATGGGCGGGGGCACGGTTGTGTTCGCATATGCGCGGTGGACTGCGCAAACTGCCCTTCCAATTCGCAAATCTTCTCTGCCGCGCTGTTCTCACGTTCTTGTGTTACGTTTGGACGTTCAATCTGCAAAAGAATGATAATGCGTTATCAAAAGTTATAATATATAAGTTGCGTCTCATGAATCACGATGGCAGGGGAAAGGGAAAGGTTTAAAAATAAATTAACCATTAATACAATTTTTGATCTTGAATAAATGAATTTTCATTGATGTTAATTGTTGCTACTGAATGAAAGAAGGGAAAGAAAGGGGACAGGAAGATTCATTTTTGATATTCCAGTTGAATCAAGAAAAAATTGTTCTATCAAATTTGTATCGGGGAATGATTAGGTTTTTTAATTTGCTGTGAGAACGTTTTTCGCTTGGCTTGTTCCGTTAATTGTTAATGAAAATTTGAGGAAACCAAATGTTATTCTGAATAAAATTTAATCAATTTTTTTTTCCTATATACTCGGAAGAATCAGCGAAAACGTGTGCTATTAATATTTACAATTATCATTTAATGCGTCCTTCAGATTGAAGAAAAAAACGTTGCGAGTACCGAAATAAAAAAATGAAAAACAGTTTTTTTTTCATAATTTGCGCATTTGTAATTGCGTGTCACTGATTGAGGATTCGTTGGCAATTAATCGCATGTACAATAATAAGCGTACAATTACGATAATGTATAAAGTCAAACGTGAACAATGTGACATGCTTATGAGGCAAATGTGTAATTGTAAATGTATTCTCATAACTGTGTACACGCAAGAATTATTTATCACAAACGTAATTAAAAAAGTAATTGTACAAGCCTGTGGTCTTCACCGAGCTTTCGACAATATTATGTGTAAATTAATCTGTATTAAATTAAAAATACGCTCGGCTCCGTGAAACAAAACAAAAAAAAATAATTTTACATTTCTTACTTTTGACATATTCAATATCATCGCTCTGTATTGAAAATGAGATGTTTAATTTCTTGGAGCAAATTGATTTCTTGAAATTTGTTGACGTAAAAAATGTTAAATTTTTAGTTCTTCATTAAATGTTTACTTGTAATTTATAAAATTAAATGTAAAAATTATATACATGATGATTGACTTATACTACTGAGATTTCTTTATTTATTTTGAACTACTTTAATAAAAGATATTAAATTCAAGCAGTCAGAAAAGTCTAACTTGAGCAGAATAATTCAAATGTTCAAATCAGTTCTGATCTTATTCGGTACCAATTCAATTTGATCAGAAAATCAATATGACCATAGGAGAATTTTGAGAATTCGTTCTCCACTGAATTAGTGTAATAATTAATTACATTACTGTACAACAGCAGAATTGTTTTTTTTTTTCACATCTTTTGTCTGTTCTTTTTGAATATTTCATCAATTTAAATAATATTTTTAAGATTATACTTTGGAAGCAAGAAAACGCTTGAATGTATTAAATAATTTAATAAGACGATCATGCCATTCACACGTTCGATGTACATTTTGTGCTATTTTATTTTTTCGATTGCTGTCGGGCTGTAAATTGCACTATACATACGGCAAGAAGAAATGACATATTTTTAATCAACTAACATAGTTTTTAGATTACTACATCATTGAAAGCGTCAAAAGAACTGATTACATTGCTAAATATACGGACTTGAAATATTACACCGCCTGATCGACTGAGTGATTAAAAAAAGGAAAAGGAAACTTGGTTTCAATATACAACTATAAGCAAATCTGCAAAATGAATCAGAACCACCTCTGATTTCGTCCGGCTTGGCTCTCTTTCTAATGAAAAGCTGAAAAATAAAAATTGAAATGCGGCTCTGTTCAAGACTCACCTACCCTCGGGCGTTCTCATCCACTTGACAATCAAGTTATTAGCTGCGTGCAAATGGATTCGGTTTGATGTGTGCCTTCGTGGCGCTCGTCGTTGGCCTTAAATCTCGATCTCGCCTCCGGAGTCGATATAACCGACTCGTCGGCAAAAGTGGAGGAGGGTTAACCTCTCGCGGGGCAGCGGGGCCAGAGGGAAATCGGCGGCTCGCCGCCACCGCCCGCTCCAGATGCCGAAGAGGGGGAGGAAGGCAGTCTGGGCGCGCTTCGAAGCTTTGAACGGAAGCCAATCCGCTCGAATCCGGCGGAGCGCGAGCAGTTAGCGTGCCTATCGGTCAACGGAGTTTGAGCCAAGCTTGGTCTTCGTAGTGCAGTTGGCGCTGACAGAGAAGGTGTCAGACGAGAATGCGCGGTGCGGGCTCCATGTAGGTGTTCATTCAGGTGTTTTGTTTTGGGGTCTTCTCCGTTTTCGCTTTAGATCTGAGATTTTGGACGATGTCGGGCGAACTCGAGCAAGGGACGAGAGGGTAGGATTGGAAGGGTTGAGGGGGGGAAGTGCCCAAGACAGAGAGAGGACAAGACAGAGAAACCAGACTGAGGGAGGACAAGGACACGTGGAAGACGGAGAAAAAGAGAACCGCGAGTGGCGCAGCAGAGTCGAGGCACCGGTGATGATGATCGGCGGTGGCGTCGCGACACCTCCGGAAACTGTCAAACCGGCGGCCGCGGTCAAAGACATGGTTATCGACGGCATTGTCGGTGCAAGTGTCAGTGCCAGTGCCAGTGCTAGTGGTAGCCCCGCGCCCGGGTCCACAAGACCCGCCACCAACAACAACAATAACAATGACATTTGTTCCAACAACAACAACAACGATAACACGCTGGCCAATGCATCGGCCACGACTATCTCCAGAAAGTCGTCCTGTTGTCAGGAGGAAGACGCACCGACGGGACTCACCAGGCCTTGGGAGCCACCCTCACCCACCCACGCACAAACTCAGTCCAGATCACACATGTCCAGACATCATTCGCTTCCACAGCAGCACCATCATCAGCAGATAGGCAACGTTCAATCTGCACCTTCGTTGATCGATGGTTCGTTCATTTTTACAATTTTGTTATTCAGTTTGCTACTTACGCGGGTGTAATCTAAGAAAGATTCAATTCAACTTTATATTATTCAAGATTTAGAAATCGAGCTCTAAAGTCTGGTTTCCTTCATGGTGCAATAATTTTCTCACAATATTTTAATTGCTACAGGTCAGGTCAAACTCCAAATGTAAGTGAGTAGAAATTTGCTTAAAAGACGGCTGAAGTTGAAAAATGTTGGTTAGTTAAGGTTAGAATTTACCGATTGAATTGACGGCGCAAATTTCGCAATGATTAATGTAATTGTGAATTAATATAAAAAAATGTTTAAACTTATTTTGTTGAAATTTGGGATTTCCATCTAATTTGCGTACAAGATTGATTTATAATTAGACGATTGCGCAACGCTGCAATTATTATAAACAAAATTATGCTGCCTGTGAACTTTTAAATCATAATTACACAGACGGGGTAACATTAAATGAATCACGGATCTAATTGTACAAATGCTTAGGTAAAATTTTTTATCTAATCAAGACCAGAAGTTGTTGCAAATAACCGACAATTACACTGATTATCCGCCAAAAGAACGGGCGATTAAAATTTGAACGGCTTGGGCAAAACGCGCTTTTCTTAGAAATTTCAACGTGTCCCCGTTCGACATATTTCATTTCAAAACCTGTATCAAATTTTTGAATCTCATCTTTTTAATATTACGCGAAGATATAGAATTACTGCGCGTATCCAGAACCCGGAGTGTTGCTCAGTAATTCGATAAACTAGAGTTTTGCTAATTTGAATTTGTCGCTATGCGCCAGAACCAGCCTCTATTTATGTTTCTATGCTCACACATTTTAATACAGTTTTGTATCCTTACAAGTTTCTTTTTTTTATTTTTTCTCACTGTCAATTAATTTTTTACCTCGCTCGTTTTATTTACATTCGCAATTAAATTTTAATATCTTTATGGCCGATTAAGCATTTACGATTGAAATTGCTCAAACGGCGCAGCCATTTGATCGAACCTGATCCATTTAAATATTCACAATGACAATATAATCATGCTATTATTATTCTCTTGAAAATATTATTGAAATTCAGCTTTTATAATCCGGTTTATTTTATGAGCTCACAGCACTAATTTTTCGTATCGTAAAAAACGTTCAGTTTTTATACTCGATTTTTATGAAAACATATTTTATTTATATCACACTGAGCATGAAATATAGATTAATAAATAATCGATTCAGCATGGACATCTAAATTTGAAATCAAGTTTATAATGTTAATCGAAACAAATTCAACTTGTCAACGCGGACAACTCAATTTGAAAAAAAAACTTGGCTTAATTACGTCAACATTGAATGTGACCGTGCGTTCCTCGATAAAGCCTCAGTAACAAACTTGTGATAACGCCTGGGTAGCATAATCGGTGTGGAAAAAATATCGTTGCATACGATTATTCCAAGTTATCTCTGAGCCGTTGGTATGGTTCGGTTAATTATTACAATTCGTAATTCGTCGGTATCGCCGTTGTGGATCGAATTTTTGCGGCTGAAAGGGTGCGAATTGGTCGAGATAATCCAAAGCTGAGGGCCCCGTGAAAAAGATAATCTAAATTACAAGGTGGCATCTCGGGCGAGTGCACGTGTGCCAAAAACTACCTGGCGCTCGACGCTTCTGATTCAGCAGTGGTTTGCGAATGCTTGAAAGGTGAAAATCAGCGATAAATTACGGCTCATGGTGGCATACTGCAGTTCACCTTGGGCAGTCGATCGCGATAGGATTATAAGCGTCTTTCGTTATAAACTCATGCACGCGATAATTTGAATTTACCTGCAGGTGGAAAATAGCGCTTGAATCCTTGCGTGACGCCCAATTCGCATTTTTCGATCCGATGCAAATTCTTACAAAGTGATTTCACGTGGGCTACTTTTCGAGTCCGATCTTATTTCTTCGCGACATTTCACTCACTCCCGTTTAGCTCGTTAAGCTCTCCTTTCGCACCCAAAACAACCAGCCGTTCATTTCGCACTGTAATCCTTTTTAAATCACTGACAGAATTCTCTGATTACGAATCTTTATTGTTACATTGTATATTGTATTTCGGGCTACATTATAATCTAACAGTTAATATTCTTTAGTTAATTTTGCATTTTTTTTATTCTCATCGACAATTAGTTATCATTATTGCAATTCCACTTTACTTATCATGGTAATTTAGCAAAAAAATCAATAAATAAATGAAGTTTTATTGATATCAACGGAGAAAAAAGTGTACGATTTTTAATTGAGTTAAAAAAAACTGCAGGTCGACCGTATACGAAATGAAATGCAGTAAATCAATTGAAATAAAAAAGCGATGATTTCGAACTGTCGAACGCCTTATTTATGAACTTACTCGTCGATAATGATGGATGTTAATAATCGCATTAATAAGAACATGGCATGATTATTTAAGGACAACATTTTAGAATTATTTGACTGGTTTATATTTCATTCACACCTCGATGTAACGTGTAAACAGGTTCGGAACGTTAATTTATAAATAATCTACACAACTTCTTAATATACCCGTGTTAAATGAAACCAGATTTTATCGAATCTTGTATCTATTTTATGAATGAGTCGAGTTTCTGAATGAAAATTTCTGAATGAATAAAAAAATGCGAACCCAAATTATATAATGACGACAATTAAAAGTGCGGGAATCAAAATTAGCTACTTAAAGCGGACTAATTTTTGACACTTGTTTATCCGGCGGTGTCCCCCTTTTCAGTTAAAGTTGCTTATACATATTCTTTTGTAACACTTAGACCAGACACGATCATGCGCAAATTTGGCGGAACAAGACAATTCATAAATAATTCATGCTCAGCCTCGTTGACTAACCTTTATCTTCATCGTTTTTCTCGCGTGAACACTTGCCTTTTTTTTAACATCCCAACGAGATAATTTGTTCGCTCTCAATGACTCGTTTTTTCGACACCATTCATTTTTTGACGAAAGCTTTACGCAGCTTCTTCAAAAATCGCTGTTCAGTTTTGTTTTTCACTCGTCACAAACATTGTTCTCGGCAGCCGTGCCATGTTAAACGAGCGTGACAACGTGTTTTATCGTTTTCAAGTCGTGCTGCTTAACTTGCCGTCCCAAATGCCATCTGTCATAATTTTTCGCCTTCGCCCTTAACAGCCGAGATCACAACGCATCATTCACGATAACTCAACCGCTGCCTTTTTTTTTTATTTTAAAATATGCGGTTAATCAAACTTAAATCGCGTTTGACTCTTTTATTTTATATATTATAGATATGAAAACGAATTCAACTCGTTTTAAATCTACTTAACTTCAAAATCATTTCAGATCTTGCAGCTTTCGGTTTACGCGATTAACTATCGGAAAACGCAAATCTTAATTAAATGCAATATTTTCTTAATGACAATGTTAATTTTGTGGAAGCTATTATACATACGAAAGTGCATTTTTAATCGCAATTTCATCGCGATCATAAAAGTTACCGAGATATAAATTATTCTTCATTTTTTCTTAATCTTTTTTTTAATTTCAATAATGTCGTAGTTATTTATAGTTGATAAAAATGGGTAATGCTGAGTGAAAAGCTCTTACATCTATCATTAGTAGTATGAATATTGACATATCTGTAACCTCTCTCCAAGTGCTTATGAGTGTGTAATATTCATCGGCTATCGAACGACGTCCGACGGTAAAGAAAGCGCTGCTTTGGCCATGCTGATTTGCTCTAAATACAGAACACCTGTTCGTTTAATGAATGTCTTGTGATCCGATCAATCACACTGGTCAACATCATGTTGATGATTCATTTAAGAAATGTCTTTTTTAAGCGTATTTGACAGTTTAGTATTTTTAATCAAGAGTAAGTATCAATGTTTGTTATATCAAATAATTTTAATCATTAATCAAACTAATCCAATATTAAAAACATTGCAATATTGTTCATCAATTTAGTTTGTGTTATTATTAATGAGTTTAACTTTTCGACCGTATTGCATTTCAACACCGCCAATTTAGTATAAAGTCTATTCTATAATGCAAGTATGTCCGATAATCTCTTGACTTTACAGTTGTAAAGACAAAAGTTAATTTACTTTGACGAAACTAACTTTTTTATATGCACATCGTTGTTTTTTTTCTGTCTGATATTCTAGTATATATATCTGTTTGATATTTATATAAAAGACATCATTTTGTGAAAAACTTACACCGATACAAGCTAATCAATTAATTTTATTCAAAAATGTATGATATTTTTTTTTGTCATTTTTATTTTCCCAAAAAATCATCTCACAAATTTTTAAATGATTTTACAGATACATTTTTTAATTCAAAAAGTGGAACAAAAAACCCACGATTAATTAATTCACTTGAAACACAAATTATGGTGATCAGTTTTAATCTGTTAACGCCTTACTTTTCTGTACTGAGACAAAACAGGGGTCTTGCAAAGTTCATTTCCAAAAAAAGAAAGGTCTGCCAAATAATTTGACTCTCTGGTCAAAAGAGACATATAGCCCGTTACCGTGTGTTATCTGCGATCTGTGATTCAAGCCTTAAAATTTGGTGTGTCGAATAAAAAAGTATCGTTAAATTGTCTTAATTACGTATTTGTCGGGCGCGCGTATTCGCGCGGCTGAAAAGCAAAACGAAAGAAAAAAGAAGTGTGGATTATATCGAAGATAGATCTTCATTATGGGATTCACATCTCCGAACTGCAGAGAGCAGATAGACTGGAAATCGCGGCCATACTCGTTTTGAGAACCGGTTCCCACGTCAAGCTGCGACAGTTGTACATATACGTCTTTTCTTTATATCCCGATGGCGCTAACTCTCGTTAAGTACCTTCCAGTTTCCGCGGATCTCAGGGCGCGAACGCACGTACACGTATCCGAGCGGGAGCCCTGCCTCCTACTCGATTACCACAAATCTTTTAACGTGGCACAGCCCGCGTCGGCCATACACCGATCCCGAACCGGTTCCGTCTGTACTCGGATCAACAAGCGAAGAGACACGGCCGGCGTTATCTTTGCACGGCGACGACATAATGCCACAACTTTCGTTTTCGCACAGGATAAGAATGTACGATGCGCGAGGACCGCGTGATTTATGCTTTTTTATGAAATCCCCGATTACTGGGAGAGAAGTTTGCTGCCTCCAAGATTACCAGTTGTGTTTCCAGATTCCACGCTCGACATTGTTTCCATTTTTGCTTTTCTTTCTCTGTCTGTTTTTTTTTGTTTGTTTTTTTTTTTCTTCTTCAATTGATGCATTCATTCTTGATACGAATAAAATCTCAATTAGGAGATAATCGTTTCTATTTTTCAAAATGTAGTAAAAGTTTGTTCATAAACGGAGATATGTGATTGTATTTATTTTTTATTTGCAGGTGTCAGTTTGCAAAATTGTGCAGCCGGACCATTTGCATCCGGGAATAACGTGAACGCGTCCAGACAAAGGCTCTTGGAGCTTTCACATGGATTAGGTGCTTTGAGACATTACAACGATCTAGCAAATCATGTGCTGTCTTTGAATCAACAGGGTGCAGTAGTAACTAAACTTTTGGGTAAGTCGGGAAGAGTTGAAATTTAACGTATATTCTTTCATGATTAAAGAAAGAGAAATTTCATGTTTGCGCAATGCTAAAGGGTACTAAAAATTGCACCCGATGCTAGTGTAGCCAAAGCAGACGTCTTTAAAATTATTTTTAACTGAATCAAATTGATAGTATTTGAAACAACATTATGCACTAATAACATTGATTACTCACTGTTTTGCACGTTATGATCGCGCTAATTATGTACTTGCACCTCACGATCGGGTGAAATGTCGAAGTTAAGTGGAAGGGTACCGCTTAGACCTATCACATCTGAAACGTAAATTATCCTGTCTACATTTATGTAACACACGAAAAGAAATTTCTCCAAGCCAAAAAATGTCATTTTTGTTTGACTCGCGTAGCCATTGTAAAACTCGATTTTCAGGTGCGAAATATTACGAAAAAACTTGAGACAATTACCACTGGTCAATTTCAGCTTTTTTGTTTCTTTTAAATTTAAAAATCTTCTCAACATTTTGAAGTGTTGATTGCAGTTTGGTATAATATGTATGGAGAATGTGCATTTTTTGTCATTACAGTCGGTAGAGTTTACATGGCCTGCTTGGTTTTAAGCTGATTGCCAGGTGATTCCCTGCAGCATCATCAAATGTGTTTCAGAAGTAAAAGCGCAGAACTGCCGGCGCGAGTATCTTAGCTCTCTTCCTTCTTTCAGCGGGCCGCGACCACGAATCGCGCGCGTACAGTGGCTCTCGTTGAGCGAACGACCGGACAAAAACGAGAAACAGCACTTAAATTATAGGCCAACGACGGTATTACGAGCGTTATAAAGCTGTAGAACGAACTTGTAAGCTCGTTAACGAACGAAAATTAGCTCGCGGTATACCGATCGACTGCTTTTATCTTCCCGGAAGAGCGCCGATAACGACCTTACGCTGTCTGATGTTCGTGGCGGGAGGATTTTCCTACTTTTCTGATGCCCGCCGTATGCGAGACAAAAAAACCTCAAAACATTAATCATATTCTCGGAACAGACAAGATAAAAAAATATTCTTCAAGTGCGGTGATTTGGAATGCAACTTTTTTTTCATCCAAATTTATGTTGGAATCAATTATGATGCAGAGTACATTGTGTTATTACCACGCGAGCAAGCATAACACCTAATAAAAGCGAAAATCCAAATTGTCCAGAGGAGCGCACGAAATTTTTATTATCCTCTCGTGGGAAGTTAAGTTGCGTGTCGAGCACGAACTATAAAGCCTCTTGGTTATGCGTTTAAAAATATATTATATGCTGTGTTGAGTTTGAGCACGCCTTAGAAGGTAAACGCGAGGCTGGTACTTGCGCAAAAACGGTTAGTCAAAAATGTTTACAATTCAATGGTGCCCGTGATTTACGGGCTTTTGTTGCTGCGTCGCTGCAAGTGCTGACATAACCTTCGGTTTTGCACATTTTTACGCGCCGCACAGGCGGCGGGCAGGTGCACGCTCATAAAGCCGTGATTCCCCGATCATAATTACTCCGACAAAGTCGAGAAAATTTTTCACCTGGAATGAAAATGGTACTTTTTTATTATTATTAATGGCGTTAAATGGTTTGGAGGCGATCGCAATTAAGGATAAAGTATCGTAATGTGCGATCGAACATGTACGGCAGTTGTCGGCCAGATGTGTACGCTATCTTGGAGAAATTTACAATTCAATTCGTGGAGGGGAAAAAAATCGCAAACAATTATCGCTGGAAAGACGACGAAAGAAGGAGGTTCTGGATTGAGAAATTAAGGGACTTGAGTCACGTTACAAACTGTTTCAAGAACTGCTTATTTTTTGTAACCCTCCAGCTGTATTCTTTTGTTCCCTTTATCATTTACAAATAACGACTCATGTTGATGGAATAGATTAAGAGACAAAATGACGAGACGATACAAATTAATCTTAACATTTTGCTTAATTTCAATCAGTTTTTTTTACAATTTCTAAATTGTATGTTATTATTTTTAAGATGCTACAACAAATGTGCAACTTTGTTGAATTTACAGAACTGTTAGAATTGTGATTTTTTACTGTTTACTAAATGAAGAATAAATATAATGACTAGACAAATCAAGGGACCATCAAAATTGAAAAAAAAACAAAAAACAAAAAAGCCAAACGAAATCAGAGGCAAAGTTCTTAAAACACACGTATCCACTTTGATACTGGCAATATAAAACGCGACACTGCAGCATCCACATCGAGCTTATTCGTCTGTTGGCGAGCGGCCTGACGGCTCACTCCTCGTTAACTTTACGAGCAGCTCGTAAAAATACCGTTTGGCTCGCCATTTCTCTTCTGACCGGCGTTTCTCTCGCGGTAATGTTAATGTCTTCATCTCGAGGGATACTAGAGGTTACTTTTGTGGCGTCACAGGAGAATATAATGTATCATAATATAATCGAGCATCCAATTACTTAACGCCCCAGGATAATCAATCTCACGGTTGCACTTTGTGTCGACCACGTTCGATATCAGAGCCCGCTGCACATTTGTTCTCTTAAAACGTACGAGGTGTCCGGTACTGGCCAGTGATTTGAGAAATCCGAGACGCGCCCTCTGTTCTAAGTCGTATCTCAGTTTAGGCGTTGCTTGTTGCAGATGAATTGCAACTTCCTTGCATAAATCTTACGGACAGCTTACTAACCAAGATATGTTGTTGATTTTTGCACGAAGAATCTGCTTCTCTAAGAATTTGCTAGTTCGTATTACAAAGGTAGCTTTGAAATTGTAACGGTACTTTGTAGTTCTACAAAATAAAACTATGACTTTCAAATATCAAGAAATAATGTTTTTAACTAAAAACAGCAAAACAATATTCACTTGATTCTTGATGTCCAAAGTCAAAAGTTTCATTTTGTTCAATTTGAAATTCCTTCGAATAAGCTCTTGGCCAATTTGTCCTCTCTTATTTGTCCTAGCAATTTGAGTAATTTCTTCTTGAGCTTGGAGTACCAGAGAGCCGTACAGTTTTTGATCTTGATGTAACCGAAAAAAAGGTTGGACGTAATGAAAATAATTGCACAAAAAGTATGAAGGATCGCAGAATTGTACGTGTATATAATATATGGATGTACGTAGTGCGTGATGAAGCTGCGCATTGCCAAGGGACGATCTCGTTCGGTTACGTCCTCGGATCTTCGGTGCACGCACGTCATCTTGTGATTCAGGGCTGCCACCGTGCGTGGTGTGACGATCTTGAGTGAGGAGGCCGCCGATGTAACGCAATGGTGAGCAACCGAGGCGCAGGCAGACTTGAGCAATTATCGGTGGTTACGTACTGGCTATTATTAATAACAATAATGATGCTAAAGCCAAAAGAATATCGCGTGCGCTCCCACGGCTAAAAGTGCGTGCTGAATGTAAACGGCGCTCCGCGCCTAATGGCCATCCATGCCCCGAGCAAATTCCATCTCGTCCTTTTGTTCAGCCTTTGTTTGACTTCGACACTCTGTCGAGGCGAAAGCTTTTAATTGTGCGCCAATGCTCGCACAAAACACCACGATCATTTTCAATTGCCGGCTGATATCGAAAACTGGGTAAAAACCTGACGAGTATCGTAATCTCATATTAGAAGCCGGCGATTTACATGAGGATGCTCTGCTATCAACGTGCCGATGTGTCAACCATTCGTTCCGGCTTTTGATCGCATCGTTATCCACCCAATGGCAGTTTAGATGCTGTGTAATTTTGATTGCGCAATCAATTAGTCGGTGCATTTTAAAACCCACGATCAATTAGAATAAGTGCTCGGATGTTTGCGAGATCGGGATCACCTGGTTGTGTCAAACTATTGCTATATAGTTGATTGTATATGTGTGAGATTTTTTTTTTTTTTACAAAATTTAATTGGTCGAAGTGAACGAAAAGTCCAAATGAGTTATAATCGTTGTTTGGCGTATGGTGGTCTGTAACAAGTTGTATGTTTTAGGTTGTGTAGTGTAATCATACGTTGCTGATTTTGTTTTTACTACTGATCAATTTCCGGCGGAATATGTGAACTTATCTGAAGTTTCGATGCAATTTTTTGTTCATCGCATTGCACGCGGCCTTTTTTTACGTCACGCATAAGAAAAGCTATGAATTATCAAAATTATATAGGGAACAACTTTAGAATTTTTTTTTAATTATGATGTTGCGATCATTTGATTTTGATTTCGTTATTTCCTCGCAACTTTTTGTTTCGTTGTCAGTCATTCTAAATGAATGACGTTTTGCGTGATGTGAAGTCAAGTTGAACTTGATGTGTGCGTCCTGATCATTGATTTAAGAACTCGTAGGAATGCCAATATTTCGTAAATTGGGAAATGTGCAATTTCCAATTAAGCAAAGGCAACGACAAGATTTCTGTAATCTCTCATTTTCAATTTTTGTAAATAAAATACAACAAAAATTATTTTGCTTTATTTTCAAAATTGTTAATCAGGCTAATCGTTTAAACTTTGTTACACAAGCTGATTGTGATTTTATAGTTCAAGATTTGATCTCTTAATAAAAACTGAAATAAAAACAGTTAACTTGATGATTTGGATTTACAATTAATTTGATCGTTTCGAATTGAAATAAAACTTGACGTAAATAATTATTACAAGTTCGTTTGCTGTATTAATCACTAAAAATCCATAAAATTGTTTAGACAGCGATAAAAAAGTTCAGATTGTTTTTTTTATCGAATTCGAATCAAGAAAAAAGTTTATGGGATTTTTTTTGTTGCAAAACTTTTTTAAATAGGCTAAATACCTGCACCTAAGAAAAAATAACGAATTTACTGTGCAACAAAGTTTCTTATACGTTTCAATAAATAGTCAACACTGTTGATAACACCGTATTTTATATCGCCATAAACTGGGCTCTATAAGCTTTAATGAAATCGCCTTTCAACGACTCTTACCAATAATTAACTTCCAAATACGATCTTTAACAAGTTTTCAAGCCTCATATGGGCATCATTTAAAATTAAAATAATCGCATCTAAAATGTAGTTACGACTTCTGTTAAATATCTTATAACAATATAAGACGATCTTAATTTAATTCTTTTATCTTGTACAAAGTCATCGTCTAAGTGCTGTTCATCAGTCGCATACTATTTTACTGGTAACGAGATATGAAGTCTTTATGAAAAATCATTTGAAGAAATTCTTAATTTCGCAAAAAAAAGTTTAAACGATTAAAAAAAACAGAATGGATCTTTTCCTTCTTTAATACTAGAGCTAGTGAAGACATTAACTTTCGACTTATTATCCTAACTAGTTATCCTAACAAGTTTTTTCCAATTTTGAAATATTATCCTAGAGGATCTTTATTAGTGAATATCTTTCAGGCATACGCTATTCATCAGTCGATATTGCGTAAACACAAATATAAAGCAAATCAAATTAACTTAGTCTGACAGATAGTTATGCTAGAGATTGTAAGACTTTATTACTGGGATTGAGATAAAATACCGGTGGTCTATCGTCGCCTCTATAAACGAATGTCTCAATATTATCGTGTTTCAGTTAATATCACAATAAATAGAAACTGACACTAATTATCCTTGCGACGAAAACAACTGACGTAGGTAGCACTGAATATTAATTATACCCCAACTAGGTACAAGATATTATCGAGCGCGAAATTCAACCATTTTGCTATAAAGCTATTTCGATTGATAATGAATTATTTAACGTCGTTAGTTATCGTCGATGTATGTTTACGCAGCCGTCTCGTTTGATTAAGCAAGAATTCTCAGACTTATAAAAGAAATGAAAAATCTTCAATTAAAATATAAAAACAAATTTTATTTTTATTTTTATTTTTTTTAATAAAATTGAAAAGTGAGTGTAAATTTTCTATACATTATAACCACAAAGTTTTAACTCTGTGATCAATTTTAGCTTAGTCGTTTGGATTTTCATCGCCAGGAATCTACGCTCTAATTAATTTTCCAGTTCAGTCAACTAGAATGCCAATGATTTAATGTGACATTAAAATGTTTAGTTATGCTCATGCCTGCGCTCGTAGATGTGTGCTTAGTTATTTGATCGCGCTTTGAATAAAGAAAATTTTCGTTCGAGATGTACAGTAGCGTTGCTGACTAATGTCTATGATTCGACCTGTCAGATCTGCAAGCGAGTGTGTGCTGACACACACACCTGGTCACGAGACCAACTACCTTCTTTTTTTCTTTATCAGTGCTACGAGAATTTTAACCCTTCCATGACATGTACAACGTCTAAGATATATAATTGACAAGCGAATTAAATTTCTCAAAGCAGAAGATTAGCTATATGAATATTAGTTTTTCTCATGTAAATTTCGAAATCAATTTTGTGTTAGTCAAGTGAGCCAATTAAATATTTGAAACAAGATAACATTTTTTTTCTTGCATCTTGAAAAATGTTGATCGGATCAACATTATCTGCTGATTTTCTAGTAGTTTTCCTGGCGTAATTACATAAATCACTAATTGCTTATCACGTGTCTAATGGCGTGTATATATAGCGATCTCGTGTCCTACAAAAAAATCTGCCAATAGAGACTCAAATTGGTATTTCTATATCTTTCGGTTATTCGATATTCTTTACAAAACGGGACTATAATTTAATAAAAAAAAAACATATGTGTTGGATTACTTAACATGACTAATAATTGCTGGATTATTTGATTTTATTTGCACGCGAATTTTTTGAGCCTACAATTCGCCGTTGCATGTAACAATTTTTTCCTCGATTTTGTTGTAATTTTCCATGGAAATCTATTTAAAGAAAAATTGAATATATTTTTTTTTCTGTTATAAATTATTGTGAAATTTTCATTTGGGGTGAACTGTACTGAAGAAGAAAAAATTGTGTTTGTTGAAGTTTAACTCTTTGATGATGTATTGGATCGATGTTTATATATAACAAGTCTTCATATTAGAAGTTAAATTTTCATGTAGATGTTGATTTCGCGTTTCCCATGCCAATATTTTACGCTTCTTGACTTTTACTTAAAGGACGTTTTATTCGCATTGCAGGCACCCTCCGCCCACCGGGTCTGATTGGTGGCAGCAAACCTAAAGTGGCGACGCCCGCAGTAGTAGCCAAGATCGAACAGTACAAAAGAGAAAACCCGACTATCTTCGCTTGGGAGATCCGGGAACGACTTATTTCGGAGGGTAAAACGATTTTCTTAATAATCACTTCTGTTTGTGTCACTTATGTGTTAACAGTAGTTTTAAAATAAATTTGTTTTTTTTTTGTATTATCTTTTTTTGTAACCTTCAATCAAAATTTGATTAATTTTTTCCATTATTTTTGTAATTTAAACGTCTTTTGTTTTACACTGAAATGGTATTGAAAAAATGATTCATCTTAAAAAATCTTCAGCTCAACATCAAGTGATTTAAGTTTGAATAGAACTGCACTGTCAGCTGGGTCTAGTTTACGAGATCACGTATATGCTCGATAAAACAATATCAGAGTCATGATGATTGGAAATTTTTGTTTTTTGTTCTTAACCCAAATGAATGAAAAATGAATTCTAAATTTTACTGAAATTATATCATTCGATTTTTGTTTGACGACATTGATTTTATTTTCATTGAAAATAAATCAACATGGAATGATTCAAAATTGAAAAAAAAAAAAAAAAAACAATTGCACCTATACAGAAAAAAAGTAATTAAAAAATGACTCATTAAAATTTCTATTACTATTCATTATGCAATGTATAAATTAAAAATGCAGTAGGTTTCATGGAAACCTCACTATTTCCATGAAACATTTTTGTATTCATCTTTTTCTCCTGTGTTTATAGAAGATAATTAAATTGGAATCGAATAACATTTTATTGAATCATTTACTCAATCAATAAATTTTTCTTCAAACAATTTAAACATTTAAAAAATTTACCTAACCAGTTATTGATAGCAGAAACCTATAAAATCGTATCACTAACCGTGATACAGCGTGACACGCATGGGTTGTATAATTTCATAATTCGGTATCATTACATTGCGCGACGTTTCCGCATCAATCGTATACTGGTGCGAGATTATTCGCGTCGCGTTTCATGTTGGACTAATAATTTGTATTAAGCAGGCGCATGGTGCATTGAAATTGCAGGTGTCTGCAGTAACGCGACAGCCCCCTCGGTTAGCAGTATCAACCGGATCTTGCGAAATCGGGCGGCTGAGCGGGCGGCCGCAGAATTTGCAAGGGCCGCCGGATACGGACTGTACGCGGCCGGACCGGCGCATCCCTATTTTAATTCCGGTCACCACCACCCGTCCTCGGCACACCATTTGTCGGCGGGTTGGCCCGCGCCTACGAGCGGTGCCCATCCCTGGGTCTTACCACCTTTAGCGTCTGGAATCACTGGTGCAACTTCTTCTCTTCTTCTGCCGCCTTCTCTAAGCCCGGGAGCAGCAGCGGCTGCGGCTGCCGCTGCAGCAGCTACTGCTTCCGTCGCGGGAAGTCCCGACCATGCTTTGCATACGGCAGATGCGATAGCTCGAGGTTATTTACAAGGTAAGTTCATTTCAAACGATTTCCCATCCAAAATTGATTTCAACAATTTGAACAGTTTCATTTAAATTCATTTCTTTTAGTTTCTTTTTTTTATGAGCACTCACTTTATAACATTGTAAAACCGTAATCTTGTAAGCATCGTTGTAAGTAATGACTAGCCCTGATTTTTTAATTTAATAATAGCTTGAATTATTACGTCAATATTGAAGTCAAAATTAAGATTCTGTTTGAGTGTCAAGTGGTATATGCTTTAAACAATTGTTTTACTCGGTGGAATGATATGTATTTTTCATCGCAGTTTTTGCAAAAACCATGTTTCAGGGTAAGAAATCTTTTTGTTTATATGCTAAAGTGCAATTCTTGTAAGCGAGGTTGAATGTTCAATATATATTTATACTTGTGTAAAACATCTTCACTGAAAAATTTTTCTGTGATTTCATTTTCGTTTTATTGCTTCAATACATTACTTGCAATATATCTGCAACGTCGTATAATTGACTTTAACGATCTTGCGCACATTCTTCTTGCCAACATTTTTTGTAACTTCTTATTTTGCTTAATCAATTCGCATCACTTACCGAGATACAGTGTTATAGAGTTAACTCAATAAAACTGTAAATTTGATCAATTTTTATACCACTAATTTTCAACAAATTTTGTGAAAGATCTTTGACACTTGCAGTTCATGAAAATTACAGACATGAAATGCTTCGAACAATTCCACATTGCTTATTTTGTGCTCAGAATATTGTATAAATTGAAATAAGGCTTCGTTGACGTTGAAATGGGATTGCCTGATTTGTTTCATTTGACTGTAAGCAGATTCTGTTGTTTGTTTATGTTTAACAGAGAAAATGTGTTAGTAAATTTAGAAATTCATCTGTAAATAAAGTCAAAAAAGATAGCTTGAATGTTAAAAAAAAAGAAAAAAAAACAGAATAATAGAACAAAATGAATTCTCATCAATAATTAATGACACTTTATAAATAAACTTTCCACTTCAGGAAGATCACTTAACACATTGAAAAAATGATCCATCTGTTGATTTATACTCCACATTAAACTTCAGATTGACTTAATATCACTTGACATTCTCGATTTTCTTTTACATGTTTACTCTTGAGACGCTAATTACTGTTTCCGTTCAGCTACAGGTTGCGCGGAAAACCGTTGATTAATTTAAACTCTAAATATTCTGATGGTTTACCAAGAAACTAAAAAAGAACAGGTTATATCATTACAAGCACGTTGACTGATGGACATTTTCCTCGTAGACGCCTGAATTCTATCCCTCGTAGAAGTTGAGTCTGCAAAAAAGGAATATAAAGTCTCACGATTGATATTCTTCTTTCGTAGATTTTTCTCGTTCCCCCGTAGACGGTGAAGGCGACGATGGTAGCCTGGACGGTTCGGAGCAGCCGAAATTCCGGCGGAACCGAACGACCTTTAGCCCGGAGCAACTGGAGGAGTTGGAGAAGGAGTTTGAACGTTCGCATTACCCGTGCGTTTCTACCAGAGAGCGTCTGGCGTCGAAGACGGCGTTGTCGGAAGCCCGAGTACAGGTGAGTTTTGGACGCCACGGAATAAAGCTTCTTGATTATGAGTTCGGCTCACACGCAAGCGTTGCAAGCTTTCTAACAACCCAACTCGTGACTCTTAGGTTTGGTTTTCCAACAGACGGGCAAAGTGGCGGCGCCATCAGCGCATGAATCTGTTAAAACGTTCGCCGCCGCCGCCACCGCCGCCTCCTCCGCAAACGTCGGTACCAGCACCGCACTCCGTTTCCTTGGATATCGGGCGTACGGTGAGCTGCTCAATTGGTGCAATGGGTGGAGAAAATAGCGCGTTTCGCGCGGTCGGTTCCGAGCCTAAGGTCAACAGTCGGCAGAACGTCGAACGAAAGCCCAGTGCTTTTCGGATGATCAGCCAGCTGGTGGGAAACTCGTCGCCAAAGCCGGCATCCTCGGCTAGCCCGGAAGATGAAAGAATGACGCAACAGTCGAGTCCAGACACGCGAAGAACCGACGAGGAAGACGAGGAGATTGACGTACAAGACTCCGACCAGGAGCCACCCTCGCCCTCGCCAACTGGTGCTTGGAGGGACAACTGGACGGACCAGCAACCACTGGAACTCACCAAACACGACCGCTAATGCGACTCGAGTTGTTTGCAGAAAAAGACTGTGTTATGTACAGGTTGGCTGGCAGTTTCAACTGAACCGCACTCTGGTATGAATCGACGAAACTTTGTAAATGTTGTGTACAAAAATGAATAACGTTATGTTTTCTTTTGTAATTGCAATTTTTTTTTACGCGTGAGTTGTGAATTGTTCTCCTTTTTTTGTGTAAGCGAAAATAAGAGTATGGTAGTCAGAATGCAAAGTAATGTTCTTGATACTCCGCGTGAGAGATAAAAATAATCAGCCGGGATAAAGTCAATAAACGTAACTCTGATACCTACTCGAACCAAACTCGCTCGCAAAAATAATGACCCGCGATAAATAACTTGAGGTGATTTTTAGTCAATTTTATAGCAATTCAAGGAAATGTATGCACAAATGATATCGATCTTCGACCATTAAATTTACTTCAACTTGATTTAACATTGGAGGAACCAGTTTGGCATTTGCGATATACACGTTTATGCTACCATTCAAAAACATCCAAAGTCGCTGTTACAGCGAAACTCTTTCAGATTTGACTGCACGTTGAGAAGTCCTGTTTTGAAGCATCGCTGATTACATTATCTGAAAGACTTTCGTATTAATTACTTTCAACCAATTAAAACTACCACATTAAGAGGAAACGCCTAATTTGTTTATTAATAATCGTCCGTTTTTCACTTAAGCTGACATAGCGCAATGTACAACATTTAACATACAGATATTATAAGTTAACAAAAAGAACGTTATCAAAACTATTGTATTTAATTAATTTATTATATAGACAAGGATTAGTGATAGGTTTAAGTTACGCAGCTAAATTGTGATAAATTTTGTACTTTTGATGGTCCAACTTTTGTTTATTTAGAAAAACCCCTCTTTAGAAAAAGATATTAAAAGTCGAACTGGAAAAGTGATAATTAGGATTCTTCTCTTAATGTAACCACCGAATGTACTGTCGCTTCTACTTTTATCTAACTGATAAGTGTACCTGGCGTTTAAATTATTCGTATGAACTACAAACTCTACGCCGAGACTAGTCCTAGATGAACCCCTAATATATACAATCGACCATCAAAAATTGAATGCCAACTTTATCGCTAAACTTGTTTCAGAGTTATGCGATCATCTGGCTTTATAAGATTTAAGGCAAAGGTATCAATCAATAACTAATAATAATGTAACATTCAAAATGCGAGATGTGTATGAAAATCAGCAGGTAAATCCTGTGTAAGACATTCTGTTGAAAGACCCTTTATTTAAATGAATCGTTTGTAAATACGTCTGGGCGTTGAGATATCTACCTGTTTCTTTTCCTCGTAGTGTTTCCCACCGTCGTCCCACATCCAGATATATTCCTCAAACAAGGTATAAGAGTTAACAGAAAATGAGTTAAAAGAAAAAAAGGCTCTACGGGAGGCGGCAAAAGTGAATTAAAAAGAGAAAAAGAGACGAAAAAAAAACAGTCCCGCCAAGATATAGAAGGAAGCCAGCGCGAAAAGAGTCGTCACCGAGCCCGAACGATTAACCCGAATCGCACGTATATTCGGAGGATCGCAAACAAGGGTTCTGGGCTGTGAAACTGGTTCCCATATCCCAAGCTCGAGGACACTCGAGGTTCATTCGTAGCAGTTAAGAAGTCTACAAGAGGACGCAGTTTTGGATATCGTGCCACGTCGATGAAGAGCGAGAGTGCGAAATTTATGGCTTGTTTGAGACAGCAGAAACGGATCGCTCGTACGGTAATACGAACAAACTTACTAAGGCATTAACACCGGTGGGTGAGTGCTCGAAAGTTCGGAGCTGCCGATCTCGGAGGAGAATAAAAAGAAATGTCCCAACCTCCTATGGCTAAGTCATGATTTAGTACGATTGCAATAATAGGTTAAATGATACACATTTTCTCATTATTAAAGTTATTTATTCGTCATTGTTAATCTTTTGGACAATTTCAATTGAAATCTTCGTTTTTTCAGTTATCGAATGTTGAAGAATGAAATGTTAGAGTCTGGATAAGAATTAATTGAAAGTAATTGAGATACAAGTATAAGACAGCTCTGTTTGATCGAGGTAAGTAAATGTTTTCGTATCACATTCTATAAAATATTTCGTATTCAAATAAAAGCCAAATTTGTCTAATAACTGATGAAATTTGAATGAAAGAAAAAAATCGTTATTTGTAATCGTTATCACTGAATATAAAGAATTTTTATCTTTTCAATTGATTAGACGTATTATTAAATTAATTATCAAATGCGATAACACGTGAATTAATTATTCAATTAATTGCACCAACGATGTACGATAATTTATGTTTGCTCATTGTTCGCAATTTTCAAAAAGGTAATAACCGAAAAGCAAGTGGTCACAACGGCTGGAATTTGAAGAGCGAGATATTCTAATTAGTTTCTGCACAACAATTTTGTCGGCGCATTTAATGTTGGAAATGTTAACGCTAACCAAGTTGGATTTTTTGGTAGCGTGTTGGAATTCAGCATAAGTACCTATGGGTTGAAAAGACGTCTCTAGCGAGGAGGAGGATGGACGAACGAGTGAGCAAGCAGTCAGGCGCGAGAACGAGAACGTAACAATTACTATCTGAGACCGATCGGCGCAGAAAGATTAACGATCTTACTCCTGCCGGCACGTCGGGTGCCTCACCGCGATTGCTCACTAGACGAGAGGCACATTAAAGTCACCTTTTCCTTTCTCAATGAGATATTGCTCGATGCGAAGAGGCGAGCACCTTTTTCCAGCCGCCTGCCTGGTGTCTTGTAAATCCTCAGTCGTTTGCTCGAAAATGAATTGCAAAGCGCACTCAGATGCCCATGTATGCGTGCACTGCGAAATTCTTAAAGGAATGCGTGGGACGCGTGTGACATCAGTATAACGCACTTTATTATAGCTCGTACTCTATTTGCCAAAAAATTATTATCTGAAGAGGAAAAATTGTTCAAACCAATATATGCTTTTATTACTTTGTAGATCAGATAGCAACATATTTTTTATACCAATTTGATGCGGCAATTTATAATCGAGACGTATTTCATTTATCCAAGAGAAAACAAAACTTTTGAACAAATTTTTATTAAGCTTATCTTCTTCTTTTAATATGTAAGCATTAATAATGTACCACCGCGAGCTTCATTAAATCTAGTTACTTGTTGCACTGTGCGAACTGAGTGTCCCATCGTATATTGTATAATCGCGCACTTTCGTTGAAATTATTAACACATTACAAGAAAATCTCCGAAGAGTAAAATTAAGTTCAGCCATAAGATGTAACCATTGGAATCAGCGCTCGAATTATCTCGTGCGAAGATAAGTCGACGGAACAATTTGCTCGTGTTATATTATATTATTCGAGTTTACGATACTAGTAAAGTGCGTAAGTTGTAAACGCGTGCTTGTTTTGGCCGATGAGTGTAGCGGCTTGGACGTTGTTTTATATCTTTGACGGGGCCTAACACAGAGTCGCCGGCACACGAACGGTCCGGTTAACGCAAATATATAAGGTGCTCAATAATGCGACGATCGTGAAATAGTGGCCAGTGTCGAGTTTGACCGGCCGTAAGAGAAAGGAGTGCCCGATGATTTCTCGCCCAATTAGAGTCGACTGGGCTATAAACTTCTTCTCGGATAAGATAGCGGATAACCCTAGCTGCAGCAACGTCCTGTTTCTGTCCCGGGCCCACTATTGCAAGCGTGTATTGCTGCCAGCAGCACCTTTTTTTTCGTTTTTGTTTTTTTTTTTCAACAGCCCGGCCGAGCAATTATTTTGTTCGGCTTAACACCAGCCAAATTACACCCCTACGCAGTTCAAATGAAGTCATTGAGAAAAAATTGGTGGAAAAAACTTTGATTGCACTCGTTTTCAATAGCTTCATTTCATCCGTGAACATTTGAATTCCTGTTTTAATCGTTGTCTGATTAGATAAGCCAAGTTATTGCGGCAATCAAAGATACTAAAACTAGAATTTAACATAGCCCAAATATCTGCATGTTAATTGATTAGTCAGTCGGCTGCATCGGCGGGGATCGGTGGAATGTTGGCTCGGATGCGACACGCAGAAAGAATTAGGACGATGAGCAGCGAACGAGCCAATTAAAGACAACTGTGCGAGACCAGTAGGCTGAGACCGGGTCATTTTACTCTCGAAAGAAAGAAAGCCAGCAATTTGTCACGTTTATCGGCTGAAAAATCTAACAGCATCCCGGAGAACATATACATTTGCAAATCAGTCTCGGGACGGTCGCGATTAAAAAAAAACAGTCATTCTGAGGGATGTTGTCTTATTTTTTTCACGCTGCCTTTTAAATGATTAAACACTAACGGGAAATAATTGTCGGATGCGAGAATCCCGAAGCTTTTTGAGTGTCTCTGCTCTGTGAACAGTCGTGAACATTGTGAAAGGCCGAGATTATGCCGGTTATATAGAGGAGGCGTAGAGCGAATTCCTCGCGCCGAATAACTCGAGCAGCGCTATCAAATCCATTAATATAAAAAAGAAAGAAGTTTCGCTCTACGTGGCAAAATTTTTAGCGGTTAATCTTTAAACAAAATCGTTGCCCCGATGTGTCGCATACTTTAACATGAATATAACCGGTACGAGCGTTGCGGCGTATTTTACACGCCGATGCTTTTAAACTTGCAGAATCAAGGAGAGCACGGGTGCGAGCGAGAGCCGTGCACAAAAGACGAGGAAGGGGTAGTAGCTCTTGTAACACTATCGACCCTGTCGCTGTACATCACGTCGACACCATCCTAGTCGGCCCGTTTCTGCCGAAGCAGTAGAAGCAGCTTCTGCGCCATTACTTCACTTCGGCCGTATGGAGTGGGTTGTTCGTTATGCTGCGTGCAAGTACGGCACTGCACACCAAGTGAAGGTTAATATTGCTAGGGAATCTTTACGGATCTCACGGAAGCCGCTGCACGATTGGTAAGCGCGAGTTCACGCCTCCAGCTGCTGGATAGATAACGCGCACAATCTAACCAGCTCACAATATCCATAAAATTATTCCTGTCTTTCGCCTTGAGTGTCTTTTGATAATGACACTGTAGTTTGCCTGTAAATATAAGTATACGCCACGTACCGCTCGTGATGGCTTCGCGAAACGTTCGGTACATTGTTCGCACAATCGGAATGCGAGTATAATTTTTCGTTGAAATTGTAAAGCTGTAATGTTTTTTGCTAACACGACTTAGGAATAAGATTCTTTTTTTTTTGTTTGTTCTCTTCTACTTTACCATATTTTTAGTTTTCCTTCAGTTTTCGTTTTCTCATTTGAAGGAAATTGTTTTGTTAACTCAGATATTATTAGCCTAGATAGATTGCGGTCATACAGCAGTCATCTCTAATTACTTGGATATAAACTTCTAATTTTATAGGCTGTATTTAATGAGTAGAATTACCGATCTAGAACTCATAAAAGTAGATTTCAAACTACTACAATTCGAACTTTCATAGCTTCTTCTCGTATCTTGATCGATGTTTCTGTAATCAGTTATATGTACAAACTAGAGATGAATGCGCGCTTCGCGCGCGCTCCCAGTGATGGATTATGTGTTAACACTCTAATAAAATATATAATTAAATTGTGAAAATTCAGTTCACCTGTCAAATCAAACTTTTGAAAGACGGACGAAAAACGGTCACCAACTTTTTTTAAAGGGACTAGAATGTCGAGCGCGCTTCGCGCGCTCTCCCCCATCAAATTTTGAAATTTTACAAAATGAATTTAAATACCTCGGCGCGCGCGCAGCGCGCGCCTTCGTTTCGATTCCCGATTTTCCTAGCGATCCTACATGTCAAATGTCAAATTTTTGCGACCCGTCGAATTTCGAATTTCGAATGTATT